>CAJNDV010002314.1:23851-78348 GCA_905221635.1 Symbiodinium sp. CCMP2456
GGGAATCTGGTCCTGGCCTGGACATAGATTCCAGAATTCTGGAATTTTTGGATTTTTTTGAGCATCACAGGGTTTCGTGAGATTGGGGATTAGAAATGTTGGAATTTTTTGAGCATTACAGTGTTTCGTGCACCCCATGCCCACGAATGCGCAGGTGTAGATCTTGGGGGGGGGGGAGCATATATATATATATATATAATATATATATATATACATAGAGGGAATTATGGCAACTACAGGATACTAGCATTTCTGTCTCTCCACCGGGTGCCGGGCACGTGACGGGTCAACTCGACTGGCCGCCAAACGTGAGATCCCTGCAACACCAAGTGCCACCTCAGCTCTTCACAATCTCCGAGTGCTTATAGGGCTCAAGGTCCAGGGCTTCAGATACAGGCTACGACCCAATTCAATGTTCAAGTGCTGAACACACCTCCTGACCTGCCAACGCATCCCAGCATCCCAAACATCGCTACGAGTGCTGCCTACTGCGGCCTGGGGCGGTGGCCCTGTTCGGTTTGCCAGGAATCGCGGAATCCATCCCGTCATCTGCTGGAGGTTCGTATTGTGCACCTCTTGGCACGCTTCTGGGTTGGTGACTCCTTCAACATGTCTCACTCCCAAGTGTCACAGCTCCAAAATATGGGCAGCAATCTCAAATTATAGACGGAATGGAGGTGCCCATGCAGTACCATGAAAAGCAAAACGAGAGAGTAACCTCTTGAGAGCTGTGTTGTTGGGTTTCTGGTTCCTAAACGACTAGTCTGAAACCAAACATCACGAGGCGAGCTCGTGGAAACACATGCCAAGAAAAAATGCCGAAACTTGAAACGAAATTCCTATCTCCTCTTTGCTGGCATTCCTTCCTTGCGGTCTCGGAGCGGAGCATCGGCTACGCTTTGGAAAGCCTGCGGCGCTACCACTGGGGATTCAGGGCCGGGCCGAAGTTGCCGGGAGGTGCATCGGGGACTCTTCGGGGGCTCCTGGACCGAGATCTCTTCTCTGCAGGTCTCTGTGAGGTTGGCTTCCAGGTCAGCACAGAGGAGTTTGTCTTCTTGCCATCCCATTTCACACCGTCGATCTCCAAGAGCCACGTCTTGAACTTGATCTGCTTCCCCTTCGACTTGGTCGCCTCTTTCAGGCGACACCCGAAAAGTGAACTTAGACTGTTCACCGTCTTGGGCCCCTTCTGCAGCTCCCGCACGACCTCCGACTTCAGGGATTCGGATGCCGACTCATGGCGGCCCACTGGCCTCGGTTCTCCAAATCCCACCTTTATCTTCGCCAGCCTTTCTCGCATCTTCTCTTTCTTGGTGCGTTCCTTGTCTTCCCTCTTCGCCTCCTTCTTCTCCTTCTTTTTCTCCTTCTTCTCTTGCTTCTCCTTCTTATCCTTCTTTTCCTTCTGCTTGTTCTTCTTCACAATTTCCGACAGCGATTGCCGCAGGAGCCGGTCCGTCGCCTTCATCTTCGCTCTCCCGATCGAAGCCGGCTCTAGTCCGTGCAGTCGCAGGAGTACCAAGGCCGTCACGAGTTGGCCCACTACCGCCCGTCCTTCCGGAATGGCATGGAGTGCTCGGGATATGGGAAGGTTCACCCGGACGCCCAAGTCTGGCACGGCTGCCCCCATGCAGACTCCGCGCCAATCCTCAGACTCCTCAAGGATTATTGGATCATCCACTGTAGCTCTCAGCAGTTTCCGCGTGAGTCCTCGCGCAGCGTTGTGTAGCTCCCAACTCTGCAGGTCTCCGCTCTCAAGGCTGTGCCCAATGGATGCCAAAGTTTTCCTGGCCTTAGGAGAGACCGCAAACTCATCCCTGCCTTCTTCTCCTTCATGTCTCGCTTCCTGTCTTTGCGCTGAGTTGGAAGCTCTTGCAAGCCGGCGCTGGTTGGCCTTGACCGCCGCCGTCAAAGAAGGTCCCCAAAATCGCCGCGAGGAAGTCGGAACGGCCTCTACGCAGCGTCGGGCGAGGCAACAGATTGCTCAAACGGCTAAAGCCTGCAAGTGCAAATGTTTAACCATGAGGGCTCCTGCCCACAGAAATTCGTAACCGGTTTAAGCCATCTACGATTGTAAACCACAATGCTTTTCAAATCTTGCGAACGTTTCGACCGCCTGAGAGAACCCATTGCAAGAAGGCCCCTATCTTCCCGCCAAACCTTTGTAAACTTGTAAAAGTTTCAACTACCTTGCCAAGGACCAGTCTACACGGTTAAAGGGGTTTAGCCGTTAAAGCCGCTCAAGCCCTGCATGCCCAGAAACCAATGCAAGAAGACCGCTAGCTTCCTGCCAACCGTTTAGCATGTGAAAACCCCCGGGCCACTAGCAGGGCGTGCCAAAACCCTGAATCGACCTCTCACGCTTGCTGCATGCCTCTCACAACATTTACACGCTCTTAAACGCACGGCGTTCAAACATGTTTCAACCCGTGGGCTACTGAATCGATTATCGGCTATACCGGAAAAACAACTATAGTAACTATAGGGATCAGCCCTACAGCTAGGTCGCACCGCGATGTCTAAACCTTGACGCATGCAGTGACTCAGATGAGGATGCTTAAACGTTTAAACATAGTCAACTCTGCCAGAAGTGTTTAAACAAAACCTGTTTCAACAACAGAAGTGTTTACACGCATTTGTTTTGATGCCAGATCTCCGAAATATGTTCAAGCATGTCGGTGTAAACTCCAAACATGCTTTGCCCATCCTTGCCTGTACGGCGGAACTGGGAGCTTGCGAGGAAGAACTCGGAGTGGCCTTTGAGGACGTCGCACCGATGCTCCTGACATCGTCCATGCTAACAAGCCAAGAAGCCACGTGGTCATCATGCTCGGCCTCGTCCCTCTTGGGTGAGGCTTCCCTGAAGAATCCGGCTCCCTGCCCTGTGTCGGCTGGCTCGGTCTCATTGTCCCCCGACTCAGGCACATTCTCGCTCACAAGCGTGAGGAGACGGTCGATCTTCTGCTGCAACTCGTCATCATTCATCACGAGAATCGGGGAGGTGTCCTCCTCAACCCGGGTGTGAAACGTGTTCAAAGAGTATCTGATGAGGTATTGGCGTTTGTGCTTCTTCGCAACTTGGTTATACCGCTCTACATCAACCACGCATGCTTCAAGTGTTCTTCTCAGTTCTAAGGGATTGGCATGTGGGTACTCCCCTGCTGCACAAGCACGTGCAATGCTCGAGCCGGTGAAGCCGCACAGCCAAAAACTGTAAGTGGATGAAACTACAAACAGAGCCGAGCGGTTTCAGGGAGAGGGCCAGGAGAGAAGGTATCTAAGCCTCGGGCGGCAATCCACTTCAAATCCGGGCACGACCTTTGCATAGCGAAAGCTCCGAGGCTGGAACATAGGAGACCCGGATGTAAGATTCGCAGATAGAAGGATCCTCGTAAGAACCTCCAGATGAAGTACCCCTGGTTACGCGAAACTGCCACATACCCTGGTTTCATGCCAGTGAGCCCCGGGCGTGAAGAGTATAGAAAACTCCGGGACGAAGGCCTGACGCTGGGAAAAGCCGTCCCTGTCTAAGAATCCAGTACTCTCTCTGGGACAAGGGGTCGTCTCAAGCTCCGTGGGAGGGCATCCCGTGTCATCTGCTCTTTTGCAGCAGGTTCGGTCGCCCGGAACTGCTCTAAACCTACTACAGGGGCCTAAATAATTACCAGTATTATTTTGGGGGGTTCCTTATTATACATATAGTATAATGGGCACCAAAACCTATTCTAATTATTATAAGGCCCCTATGTTAAACCGTATCACAGCAGATTTCGAAGCACAACAGCTGCTCGAAGTCTCCAGAACCGGGCCTCAAGAGGATCAATGAATGCAAACTGGATGCCCGGCTTCTCCATGCAAGGGGCCTGCCTCGATAATCATCGAAGGTCAACTGCAAGGAACCAGCATCTTCGGGATAGGAATTTGGGGTTCAGGAACCATCGTCATCATCTTCTCCGCTGTGATCATCATGATCGCACCGCCGGCGGTCACTGACGGCAATGGGGCGACAATGCCCGAAGCCACAAGCGACCGGACTTGCGTTTTTGGTACGAACTGCACACCCCAACAGGCCAGAATATCCAGAATGCTTGTCATAAGACTCACTACTCAGACGCCGCTGCACATGCAGCAGTTGAGCATAAGTTTCCGGCAGCAGCGCCTCGCTTGCCGCTTCCTTCGAAGATTGGAGCTTTTGGAGCAACCAGCCACTTGCATGTAACAGGCCTCCTGGGTTACTATCTGTTCTATTTGTCTACTTCGAGCCCTCTCTATCGACCAGAAACTAAAACATTCAGAAGCATGCAGGAACGAGGGACCAACACTTTCAAATCACAGCCAGCTAAGGCTTGCAATGTTGCTCGACTGTCCACAGAGGAATTCCCGTCACCCGGACCCACAAGTGCAGGAGATTCGTTCCTGCGGCAGAAGGATACCCTGCCCCCCTGGACGGAGAGGGCGCATTCGTCTTTCAGGATTCCAGACTTCACTTTTAGAGCTATGGTTCGACGAAAAACAGCAGCTGGGACTCCCGAGAGCAGATCGGGGCACTGGCGGCAATGTAGCTCCGCAGTTGCAACGGAACCGAGATCGCTCAACGCAAGCTTCGGACACTATACATGGAACCGAGATGTGCATTCTAGATCTGGCATCTGCGCCTCTGATGCGTCGTGGTGAAAGGCAGGTGCCTGGAGATTCGCTGTCCCATGCTTGCGCTTGTAGGTAGAGACAGCATCTACGATCCAGGTCGGACCTAGCTGACGGCACCTCTGCCACGACGATGGCTCGAACTGAAGCTCGCGGTTCACCACCCCGAGCCTGCTCAGCGACAAGCAACTTCGAGCTGCAGGACCCAATGCCAGGACTCTGGCAACCACGCCTCCTTCAACAAGGCTTCCTGCGCCGCAGAGCCAGACCATGCAGGCTTCACCTGAGTCTTGAAAACACTGGCCTCCACCCTAACCCCCCTTCCTGGAGCTCATCAGCTTAGCAGACAATGCGAACGGCCTATTGTTCCGAGGATACATTTCGAAGTGGCCAGTTCTCTTTGTGGTGAAGCCCTAAACAAAAACTCCTGAGCCCTATACTCGCTACTAGCTGCACTACCTCCCAGTCACCAGAGACACGTCTGCACCAGCAGCCTGCAGATGCAGAACAAGGCAGGCAAGAAGGGAGCAACTACAACAACTGTAACAGTGCTGTGCTGTATCATGTGAGTACTGAATATGACCGTCCGTTGATAACCGTTCAGCTGCCCAGCGGGATCCTGCTGTGCTGCATTGTTTATCTTGCATGTACTATCCACAACTTCACAGAACACTAGACTCGGGCCAAGCAGTGCGAGAGTGGCTTCAGGCATCTTGCTTTTGCCCTCCACTGCCTGCAAGCTTCTTGCTGTGGATGCTGCCCAATCAGCCTGGACCTGTCAGAAACCCGCATCTTCTCTACTCCAAAGGAGAAGAGCTTCCGAAATTCGTGATCTTCTGATGGGGCCGCTATCTTGCAAAGGTTGCCAAAGCCTTGCTCGGCGGCCTCGAATGTCCACAGCCGGCGGGGTACAGGAGCCGGGTGCTGAGACAGCCCGTGCGCCAGCAGCGAAGCACTGCCGCCTCTGCATGTTGGAGATTCTTCTGTTTCTTCACACCTGCTTCCAGTTGGAGGCCGCCTTTCTGGCAGTGGAGATGCTTTGGAAGTGTGATCTTGCGCGCAGTCGAGCAACACACACCAACGAGCTCAAGAGAGCGACCGGACATGGATGGCGGTGTCAGGCTGGCCAGAGAGAAAACTCCCGGTGGTCCATGGCTATCTGCAGTTCACCCCACCTTCGTTGGCATAGAAGTCTGCAGCAACGCTGACCTGCCAGTCAGCAAACCGACCAAAAGCGCAGGCTCTAAGGCGAAGTGGAACACACGAACGACTCTTGCTCTGGCAAGGCGCGTCTCCTGCCGCAGCGATGCACCAAAGAACCCGCCCAAGGCGGAGAGTTCGACCGATTTGCCCTACGCTGGATGGCAGCGGCGCACAGTCGCAGGGTTCGCGCAGTACCTGCAAAGATCATTCCAGGCTGAAGAGAGTGAAGCCGCTCACCTGGGCATCAAGCCTTTCGGAATCGTTCTGGCGTCTGAAGCTACTAAGAGCTTCATCGTTTCATCGTTCCCCCCAGCCTAGGTATCGACGGATGATGACGTCATAGCGGCAATAGCCCAATGCAGGGCAGTAGGTATGAGGTGTTCGGTCCTCCGTTGAGGTAGGTTAGCGGGCTAGCTTCTTGGCTAGCTAGCTAGTCAACTACGTACTAATACCTAGTTAGCAAAGTAGTTGGTTAGCTTGTTAGCCGGTAGTCGTAGCCGAAGTCGTAGTAGTAGTAGTAGTAGTAGTAGCAGTAGTAGTAGTAGTAGTAGTAGTAGTTGTTGTTGTTGTTGTTGTGGTAGTGGTAGTGGGAGTGGTAGTGGTAGTAGTAGTAGTAGTAGTAGTAGCAGCAGCAGCAGCAGCAGCAGTAAGCAGTATGTGGTAAGTTGTGCGTAGTAAGTAGTAGGTAGTAAGCAGTATGTAGTAAGAGTGCTGGTGGTGGTGGTGGTAGCAGCCACAGCAGGATCAATGGCGTACCAGTGGCAGTTGTTGTGCTGCAGCAGCGGCACCAGGAGCAGGCAGAAGAGGACGACGAGGAGGAGTGGTGGTAGTGGCAGCAGTATTGGCAGTTGTAGTTTTTGTCAGCAATGATAGTAGTGGTAGTAGTCGTGGTAGCAGTAGTAGTTAATTGTTGCTGTCGTTGTACGTAGTGGAATTGGAGGTTGCAGTTGGAGTTGTTGTTGTAGCTGTAGTTGTTGTTGTAGCCGTAGCTGCTTTGCTGTTTTCGCAGCAGCAGTGCCAGTTGTATCAACGGCAGCAAGAGCACAGTAGTAGCTTCCCTGCTATGTTGTGGTTTTGTAAGCTGGTGCACAAATGTGTGCCTGCATAGAACAACCCTCACATGAAGTCCAACCGAGGCGCCCCGTTCGCACCCTCGACGGGCACAGCGTTGCAGGAGCAAGCCTAGAACGGGACATGGCAGTAAACTGCAGAACAAGTAGAAAGCTCCAATGCGCACATGGGAGTTTCCGAAAATAGGGGACCCTAATATAGTACCCTAAATAATAGGATCCTTATTATAAGCACCCCAAAATAAGGTGCCCTAATTTTCGGAAACCCCCACATGACCGGCATGACCCGCATCTGACCTCGTCGCTGCATCGCCGCAGCCAGGCCTGCCACCCTGCCACAGCATCGGAGCCAGCAGGACTGGCGAATCTGCAGGGGGAAGTGAAGGAAGTTCCACGTACGGCATTTTACACCCTCTCCTAAACGAAGCCGCAGCAGAGCCTCAATCTGTCATGTCCGAATCCAAGACTCCCCATCCTGACATCTTGGTTCACATTGGACTGAACCCCTGCTGAGGAATCCCGCAACGAAGATGCTCCCAATTCCTTGGACCCATGCCGCCCATGCCTGCCAAGTGCCGAATGGAACGCTCCTAAAATGATCCACAACAATACATCAAACCAAAAAGCAAACTGAACTTCTTTTTGAACGAGGTCTCTCTGAAGTGCCTCCAGCAATATGATTTCATCACTCTCTCTAGCTTATTTCAACAGATGTAAAGGCAAACATGCTTAATTACATAAACTTCCGAAGTCTGAAACCCTTGAAGCCTCAACGCCCTCAGCAACAGCGGTTTGCCTCGGGTGTTTTTCAAGTCTTTGACGAAAGGCGTGGTGCCGATGCTCTGCGTAGAAGCGATCCATAGATTGCCCCAGCCTAATCGGAGACTTCATTGATTGTTTGGCCGAGGGTCTTTTGGGGCTTCGGTTTGACCTTTTTTGAGGTTGGCCTGTGCGGTTGACATTGAGTCGAGGATCTTCGAATTTAGAGTGCCTTCTGCTTGCGGAGTTAGGTGCTGTATATGAACCCCGGCTTTTGTCTGCGTGCGCGGGCACCTCTTTACCAAAAGTTTCCGTTTGCAAGTGCTTTATGATCTTCTTGTCTTGTGACATGCAACAAATACTAGATTCATCCGTATGACGGTAGGGTGGTTTGAAGCTGATGCGGCAGCAACTTTAATAAGATAAAACCGAAAAGTCAGAGGAGATTGCTCATTGCAGTAATCTGACAGAATCATGACGACGAAGAGACTTGATACACTAGCAGGAAACCTGGCGACCCTCCTGTAATTCAGGGGGTTGCATACCCAATAGAGGGGGCGGCCCGACGAAGAGGCCTCAGCGGCGGCAATGATATGACTTGCCAACGCTCAACTCACGAAGTGGCAGAAGTTTGGGCGCAACCGTCGAGAATTCCGCAGTCACGAGTCGCCAACAGTCAATAGCTTTGCTTTGACAGTTTTGCAAATCCTTTCCGACGTGTGCTATGCGGCCATGCATATGGAACCCCAAACCCATGCCACAAAGTCAGCCACTCCAAGCAGGTTTTTATAAATTCCACGACCTCATCTTGCGGTCCCAGACCACCGACAGGCAACGGCATTCGTGAAACTGTAGCCTGTAGCCTTTCGTACCCTCTGTTTTTCTGCCGGCCTGAGCAACAGGGGCTCGTCCGCTGCTACAGCAAAGCATAACGCCGGATAAAACAGAATCGAAGGTGCCATGGCATTCTCGGGCAGCACATCTAGGAATCTAGTGGCAGACATTTTGGCTTTCCAAGATATAGAACTCGCCCAGTCCCTGTCATGTCTTGGTTGAGAGTTGAGATGCATAGACATGAAGCCCAGGTGCATGCTTTGATGAAGCTTGTCGGAACCAATCGTAGTTACGCGTCAAAGGCTCGAGCTCAGGCACGCGAACAAATTTAACACATCGAGCCATGAACGAACACACACACAGATACAGATACGGAGATTGAGGCAGAGAACGGCGGCAACTGCGTAAGCATGCGCCGTACGCACACACAATCCAACCCAGCCGACTGTGGCTTGGCAGAAACGCTGCCATCGACGCAAAGCACTTGCGGACAGAATGATATTGCAGGCAGTGCTTCTACAGTGCAATACAGACGAGGCATGCCGAGAGTTTGTTCGAAGGAGACGCTTGATATCCGGCAGCGAAGAGCTTTGAAGCAGTTTGAACTGCGAACTTTCTCCAGCGAGCACAGGCGAGTACTGTTCGAGGCCACGCCGGGTGAGCTTCTGAGTGGTCGGGGAGCTGCCATCAGCGCATCCTCAGCTAGCACAGTGCCCGAGCGTTGCCATGAGCAAAGCACTCAGCTGCATCAGAGGCCTTATGAAAGCGTGAGCGTCAACCCTCAAGCTTTTCTCAGCGATTTGCAAACGCCAAGTCTCAGGTTCGGAGGATTATACATGAACGTGGCCGGGGATTCAACCGTCAACCCAAGCGGACGTGCGCACCCTAAAATCCCTGTGAAAACTTCCTGGTCTTGGGAGCCGGCAGCGGAGAGGACTGCAAAAACTGGTCGACCTTCGCGGTGACCGTCTCATGACGCACCGCGTAGGGAGCTCGGGGGGCCGTGCCTCAAGGGGCCGATATCAAAAGGGCAGTTCGGAAGCAGCTACATGGTACGAAAGCTTCTTGAACAATTCTGCACTTTGCAGGCTGAAGAAGCATCGCCGATTTGGGCTCCTAGCTTCGATCGAACACCAGCGTCAGGAGACATGCTAAGCAAGTGAAGGACTCGTGCCTTCAACGACCTTCGCACACTGCTACGGTCCCACCCCTCACTAGACAAACAAAATTGCAATGGTTCTGTAATGTTGAATTCTGCATCGCGTTGGCTTCGCCACACGGTTATCCCTTACAGCAGTGCTTCCCTCCACAAGCTTACATTGAAGCGGAAGGGATAGCTGCTAAAAGGAGCAGCGGACGAAGCGACAACGCAACTATACGAGACGGCGCGGGAACGGAAGAGATTTGCAAGGGATTCGAGCGGTACGTTGCCCGATTCCTCAACTCTCTTCTTCTCACTGAAGGATGCAGCCACTAGAGAAGGCCAATATGCTGACTTCCTCGTTGGTGTGCCTCCTCTCGTTGTCGCAATTTTGATCCTCATCGATCACCACCTCAACCGATGTAGACGAGGTGCCCATGACACGGACCCATCCTCCATCACCTCCAAACCGCTTCGACTGACTCGCAACTACAAGGGGACTCCCACCCATATCAGCACCGAAGGACACGGTGGCTGGACCGTTATCCCAGCCCCTCACGCTTCGGGAGGATTTCACAGCAGCGCACTGGACGGCCTGACCTGATGCCTGGAATGTGTGGACACCCTGCTGGATAGCCAGCCATCCAACCTCCTCGTCCTGATTCACAGCAGAGCCTCCATGCTGGGAAGTCTCAGCCATCTCCAGCGACACCCACGCATCAGCGGGGTTCACAGAATTGACACCCACTGTAAACCATGGCTCTGAATTCGCTGACGGCAGGCCTACTTCATTGTTCACCGTCTGGATAGTCGTCAGAAAGGCCGGTTGCTCCGCGAACTGGTTCTGGAAATCCACTTTTTGCCATGAAGTCGACAGTCCGCCCGAGGGTCTACACTTCGTTGAAGCCGCAAGCTTGGCAGTGGAGACTCGACCAGCTTCGAGCCACAAGCCGCTGCCTGGGAGCTGACGAACTCCCGGGACCACCGCAACGAAGGAGACCGTCATGGATGCACCGGCAACGCTACTGCCGGTGGGCTTCGCAACCACGGCTTGGAAGCCAGTCTTGGTCACGTCCTTTATGCGGATTGCTGCAGGCTCATCCACTTGTGCCGACGGGGCAAGGACCACCACTGGCACTTCAGCAAAAGGCATGCTGAAAGAATGGCTCACCCACGCTCCGGTCTGTACTGTCACCTCACCAACTTCCAGGGTGGCCATGCCATTCAACGTCGAAGTCGTTGTTGACGTTGTTGTAGTCGTCGAGGTCGTCGTAGTCGAAGTGGTTGTTGTAGTTGTTGTAGTCGTTGTCGTTGTTGTCGTCGTAGTAGTAGTCGTAGTCGTCGTAGTCGTTGTAGTTGTTGTAGTCGTTGTAGTTGTCGTAGTTGTTGTAGTCGTTGTCGTCGTAGTAGTCGTTGTAGTCGTTGTAGTGGTTGTGGTCGTTGTCGTCGTAGTAGTCGTCGTAGTCGTTGTCGTCGTTGTAGTCGTTGTTGTAGTCGTTGTTGTAGTCGTCGGAAGCACTTCAAGCACGAGCGGGCCCGACCAAGCGATAAGGCTTGCTGCTTCACCGATGTGTATTCGCTCCGTGTCACAGTACATGTCCTCGTCAATGAATAGATTCACAGAGGAAGCAGAGGTTGCTGAAAGCCTGAGCCAACCCCCGTTGTTGCCGTTTCGTGTCACTTGGCTTCCCACAACCAGTGGTGAGCTGGCAAAAGCCATCGGCAGTGCAACAGTCGTCTCCCCGTCATCGAAGCCCTTGACCACGGCCCCAGTCAATGTCGCGGAGTACTGGACATCTTGGAGTCCGGCCATGACACTGCCTTGCCCCACCGACATAGCCACGTAGCCAACCTCCTCAGCAGCTGTCAAGCTACCGACTTGCGAGGTCTCAGCTGACTCCAAAGCAATGGAGACTGAAGTTGAGGACACGTCCTGACATGCGACTGTCAGCCAGGGCTGCGAGAAAAAGCTTGGAACTGCTCCGTACTCGTTGTTGGCTGTCTGCAGCATGGTCACAACAGCCGGTGGAGCTGTAAACATGGTCGCGAAATTCACTACATCCCATGCTTGGCTTGCCCCAGCAAGCTGGCAGGAAGTTCCCACTTGCCTGGCCGAAGTTGAGACCTTCCCTGCCTCAAGGTGACTTCCATCCGGCAGCGTGTGGCTCCCTGCAAGCACCGCCATGAAAGCCACAGTCATGGAGGAGCGGTCGGTCGTTGGGCCGGGCGGCACCACAACCAACGCCTGGAATCCCGCTGAAGAGACATCTCGGATTTTCACGCTTGCAGGAACCGTTTCTCCTGCAGCACCCATGCCTGGCAATACCACCACCACAGGAGTCTCTGCGAAAGAGTTCCGGAATGAAAAGCTTTGCCAACCAGCGCTGTCTCCTGCGATGGTGATGCTTCCGACCTCAAGAAGCGCAGGGCCTGCAAAGGTACCGGTGGAAGACGTTGTGGTGGTTGTGCTTGTGGTCATAATGGTGCTGGTTGCCATTGTTGTGGCAGTGGTGGTGGCCGGAGGGGTGCTAGTCGTGGGAGTAGTTGTAAAGGTGGTCGCCGTAGTTGTTGTGGTCGTTGTGGTCGTTGTGGTGGTTGTCGTCGTGGTTGTGGTGGTCGTTGTGGTCGTCGTGGTGGTGGCAGTTGTGGCCGTTGGCCGGCTTAGTGTGAGTAGAGCGGTCATGGTGCTGCTGGTATCAATGCTCTCCACAGTCACCATGACCTCTCCATCGTCTGAGGTCCAGCTTTGGCCAGCAGTCAAGGTTTTCAAGTGCTGGCTGACCTCGTAACCACCCTTGTTCCACTTCTTGATCTGTACGTTGTTGCGCCAACTTGACTTCATGTAGGCATCGTAGGAGTGCGCGGTCTTGAGCTGTACCCAGTACACGTTGACGGGCGACACCCAGTCTGCGGTGATGGCAATTGCTCCGTCACTGTGAAGCGACATGGAACGCAAAGGCACACTCGAAAGCTGGCTGGGGAAGTTGTCACCGTCGAGTTCGAGCGACGGCGTTAGCCACCCCAGCTCGTAAGCATGTGGGGCGTTGTAGCAACGCACGGTGCAGCAGAAGCCCATAGCACAGCTGTGATCCCCATACTCCGAGCCTCCATTGATGCCAGCGTGAGCCAGTCCAAGATTGTGTCCAAGCTCGTGTGTGTAGTCTTGGAGTTTCGTTGAATAGTCATGAGGAATCCAAGAGTAGCAATTGGTGCGTGAGCATCCCACGTTGCCCATACCCACGAAGCTGCATTTCACAACGTCCCTGGGGAAGATGACAACCCAATGCTGCCATGTGGACTTCGAAAGTCCTGGCTTGGTGTCCGCAAACTTCTTGAATGCGTACCTGGGCCAGCCATAGAATTCGGCACTTCCACAATTGTTGACGGAGTCGTAGGTACCTGGGCAGTAAGGAATGCTTGAATCACAAACTAGAGGCACATCAATGTAGAAGACGTCAGACTTCTCACCCGGGACATCCTGCGCCAGATCGTTCTCCCCCTGGTCCACGTCAAACTGCATCTGGAGCTTACCGTATGAACAGTCGTGCCATGCTCCTGCATGAGTCTGCTCATCGGTACGGTCGAAGATACCGAACAAGGAGTTGTTCACCCCGATGGAAAAGTCCTTGCGCTCTTGTACGGTGTCCATGCTGGAAGGGACCAAGCTGCCGTTCGCATACAGGAAGCGCACCATGAGAACGGCTGCTGTGCGAGTCTCCACGCCCTCGCTTTCCACTGTTTGCAGAAAGCTGGCTCTTCGTCCCCTGGCGCGTCGTAGAACCCTGAAGCCTTTCACCCTCAAGTGCCTCCGGCCACGCCGGCGAACACGGCGGCCGCGGATGGCAAGACGATCGCCTGTTTGGGGATGGAAACGCTCGTGTGCGTGCTCTATACCGTCTATGTCCAATTCCATGTCGTCTTCGTCTGCCTCTCCGTCAATGTGACAGGAGAACTCATGCTCTGGTGGCTTGGTGTAGTAGTCCTTTGCAATGCTGCTGACCTCGCATTCCACTTCCTCATCCGCAGCATCCACATCCGCTTCATCCTCAACCGCGTCCTTGTCATCAACAGCTTCCCGGCCCACGTTCGAGCGGATTTGCACCAGATCGAGACCACCGGACTTGGGGCATCCAGCTTGGCGTCCACATTCCTGAGCACCTGCGTTTGTCGCAAGGAAGGTCAGGATCATCAAGATCTGCCTCATCTTCAAATGCATTGCTGAGGCGGGGCGGTAAGATCCTAATGCCGAAACTGGACGATAAGAGCCTGAGTGCCGAAAACGCTGATCGTGACAGCAGGATTTTGGACTGACTCTCGCAACTCGGACACCAACTGGCGCATCTCGATGCGCCTGGATCTCGCCAATGCGCCAGCTTCGCCTTCATAGCGACATGGAGCCAAAATGGGACCCCTCCGAAGCGCAAAAGAGATTGCCTCAACCCGACAACTCCGCTTGCGAGAGAGCCGCCTGCAACTCCGGATCCTCGTCGGCCTTGGCTTTGGCACGGGTGTCCTGGACTGAGAACCACAGCTGCCCCACCAGTGTCCACACATCCTTGCTACCCTGCACCTACCAGAAAATGAAAGTTGCCACTGACGGATTCACCAGCGCATGGCAGATTTGGCAGCTGAATTGCCACCAACTCATGTGGTGGTCAAGGCCGAATGATGGCGGCATGACACTAAGTTCCATGTCACCCCAGCACTGCAAAAGAAAACTAGCACTACTGGAAACCTTCGTCGAAGCACGAGACTTTACATTCTGCCTGGGTCGAGACCGCTACAACAGCGTTGAGGGATCGTGTCCTTGATAGAATTCCTCGAAGTTGAAGTCGCAAGGCGGGTTTGGCAGCTCTGCCTGCAGGGGCAGAATAGGGTCCCGGGTCTGGGGGCTCAAGTTTTGGCTTTTCTGGTTTGGTCTGGGGTTTGGGGTTTCGGACATCTTTGGTATGGTCCTCTGCACAAAAGCTGGCTGCCAAAATAATGTCATGCCAAGCCGCGCCATATATTTTCTCTAACCATTCCCGCGCAATCTTGATCTTGAACTCATTTGCGGTTGTAGACTTGCCTGCGATTGCATGGCCTAGCTTAAACTCCGATCCCATGCGTCGAGCAGCTGAAACGTCCACCCGAGCTCCGCACCGTTGTTCCAAACCTGTTGCATGCTCATGTTGCTGGCCCCATAAACCTCCAAGCCAGATCTGCTCACCTGCACGGGGCACACGAACGAGCGATGAACGCAAACATGCACGGGCGAGTACTGTTCGAGGCCACGCCGTGTGAGCTTCTGAGTGGTCGGGGAGCTGCCATCAGCGCATCCTCAGCTAGCTCAGTGCCCGAGCGTTGCCATGAGCAAAGCACTCAGCTGCATCAGAGGCCTCATGAAAGCGTGAGCGTCAACCCTCAAGCTTTTCTCGGCATCGATTTGCAAACGCCAAGTCTCAGGTTCGGAGGATTATTCATGAAAGTGGCCGGGGATTCAAGGACGGCGCGACTTTCCAAAACTAGGTCAATTGAGAGACATGGTCGTCTGCTTGTCTTCAAGCTCGTAGAACAAACTCAGGATCACATCGTGGCGTCGGGATAGAGCCGGCTTTTGTGCAGGCCATCCCATAGCCATAGCACTTATAACCACGCTTTACCGTAAATAAACCCTAACCCCTATCAGCTCTGCTCCCTGACATGCCGGAGCTTCAATTGCAGCCCACGCTTTCGGCTCGGGCAGTGCTCTAAAACGGTTTCAAGACTAAACACTCGGTTTTGCGTGTCGAGTCTGGCCGGTTCGGTAACAACTACCAGTAGACAGAGCAAAGGATGGTCCTACATGATGAAGATGGAAGCAATCTCATTTCAAGCAGTGTGGGAGTCGCTGCTGCTTTTCAATTCTCGGCCAGCCGACACACTGCACTAAGTCTCATGCTAATTCAGCCTGTAACTCTTAAGTTCATGCATGGACTGCCAAGATGCAAAGTGCTTCTGCACAGTGTCTCGACAGTCGCATTTATAGGCGCAGCAAGGCGGTCAATTCAACAAGCATTTAGGGTCTCTACAAGGGGCGCCATTGAGCGGAGACTTCTTAGAGGGTCCACAACGGAGCCAATCTTGCGCCACGGCCATCGACAGTGCAGCCAGATCGGCTTTGCCGATTGCAAGCTTCAGAAATGAAGGACATTGAGCTGGAAGCCAATGGTGCCGACTATAGCAATTGAAAAATAAACGAACTTTTGCAGGACGCCCAGGGTAACGCGGGTGTCCCACATGAAAAAGCCTGACTCACTCAGGCTCAGATACAGAGATAGGTTCATGTACTCCAGCTCCATGTCTTCTTCGCCACCATCCTTAGCAATTTTGGTGTCTGTCGCTGAAGTTACAAAGCCCGAACTAGAAAAAACAAAGTGACAATCGCAGCGAAGCTTCAAGCATGCTGACGAAAGAAGGCAGCCTCGTACAGTGAGCCGTAGCAGATGCTGCGACATACCTTGGCATTCCGGGCATCTAGCTATGAGAACATGACTGGCTTTGTTGTCAACACCCTTTACCCCTTCTTCTTAGGCATATCCCTCCTACTCCTCCTTGTCCTCCTTGCCGCTCCCCTCGCTTCCTCTACAGTAGTTTGAGGTCCGGTGGGAGGCTGTGGAACAGCTCAAGGCCGAGAGACAAAGAACTAAGTAGGCTTCCTGCCACCACCAGATTCGGCAAGATATCTGCCATCAAGCCCTGACGCGGGAGTTGAATCCGACGTAGAATCTAGAGTCGAAGTCAGTCTTGGCAGGTGGCAAGTAGCATAGATCTAGTCTGGCTTGGTCCACTGGGCTTCGATGTAACCCGGAGAAATCTACTAAAGGCACTAGGCTCTCGGAAACTTCGTGCTGAGATTCCGCAAAAAAATCCGAAACCTGGAATCCTGCCTGGTGGACGTCAAAAAGCGATGTGAACACCACCAGCACGGCTGTCAGTGCCAGAGCAGCGGCTGACAGCTGATACATGCGCGAAGCTTGGCGCATGCAACCTTAGAGGACTGAATTCGGCATCCTTGGGAGTTGAGGCCCCTGCTTAAGGTTTATGGGGTGGTATTCTCAAGCATCGCTCCCTTGCCGGTACGACAAACGACACCGGCGAGCGTGACATTGCAATTGACGCATGGCCTCTGGACCTTAAGGATGACCCATGATGACCCATGCTGTGGAAGCGACACTAGCCTTCTCTGCCTGGGCGCTTGTCATCTCTCGCCACTTTGCTCTGGCGCCCTGACCGCGAATATGCCCGGAGAGCAGGGACCGTGCAAAAGCAACAATGGTCAGAGACACACCACGCCAGCAGGCTAATTGAAGGTAGCAAGCTCCTGCATGAAGCGGTCGTGAAGGCAGCTACCAATGTCAGACTCGCTATGCCTACGAGGCAAGAAGGAAAAAACCAGATAGGCAGTTTTCTAAATTAGGGTCCCTTTTAGGATTCTTTTTATAAGGGGGCCGTACTGTATTGGGGACCTAAAAAGGGACCCTAATTTAGAGAACTACCCAGATGGCACACGGGTCCTAGAAGAGCTGCAGAAGCAAAAGCATGCGGGACGATGGCCAGAGCGAGACGGCCGTGGAACTCCGGCTGAAGGCTGTAGAACCCAAGGCGTGCTGCCAGGATGGCAATCCAAAGAAGCACCTCAAGCTCAAACCCTAAACCCTAAACCGTCCTGTCTTCATGAGCCCAAGGCCTTAGGCATCATGAGCTTCTCATTTGTCCCCTGACTTCCCGGACTCAAGCGGAACCTCGCCTTAAAGAGACACAATCACGGTTTCGATTCGCTGGTTACCTGTTCTTCGGAGCATGGAAGTATGGAACATAGGCTCTTTCCCCACACCGGGTCGTCTTTCCGGGTGTGCGGGACTTCATGAAAGCTTTGCCTAGCTCTCCCCACCTGCTCTTCAACCCCAATGAGTACTTCAGTTTAGGGAAGACCATAGCCCTCGAGGCGCAGTGACTAAGCCGTCTGTAGTCTTCTGCCTGCGAAGATGGCTCATCAGGCCTTCGCTTTCGATACTCGCCAAGAGGTGCTCGTTGATCTGGATCTGCATCTGTGCGCTCTTGAAATACTGCCTCAAGCCACCACAGGATGCGATGGCCAATGTAGCACCAAATGCAATAGCCACGTCGGTCGCAGGCCCGCTTGCACATGGATCGATGTCGCTTCCGGAGCTGCAAACACTTAAGCGAGTGGCGGTTGCCCAAACCCCCACACAGCTGAGGCTCAACACCAGGCAATGGTATACCTTTGACACCAGCATCATCCACGGATCCAAATCTTCGCAGTCCTCTTCTGGATTCTCGATCCACCGCTGAACCAAGGGAGTGAGGCCACACAAGCGTGTCCAGGCATCGCAGCAGGCCAAACAGCACGAAGCACCACGCTCACCTAGTTGGGGCCCTACTCGCTTCGCTACTGGTGCAAGTAGGGGTCGCTACAACAAAGGATCGCTCCGTCCACAAGAGCAGGTAATGCAAAACCGAGGCGCCGTAGCCGGATGGGACATACTCCTCCTCCTGCTGAAATCCAGTGGGCGCGCGCATGCTAGTTCCCGTGGTGCCAGTAGGTGACACAGGAATCAGCTGGGTCTCACGATGCTTGAAGACATCCCGCAAGGATGCACAATGCTCTTTGCTGGAGATCTTGGACTTACCTGCCTCCGAGTTTGCGCCGGCAACCTCAATCATATCACCAGGACTGATGCTTCCCGTTTTCTTCTTTCCTACCGAGCTCGGGTTGTCCTCAGTCCTCAAAATCGACCTTGAGGATCTGGCAGCGGAAACTGGTTCTGGGACGGCAAGAGACTTCTGTGAACTCCCCGGCCCAAAACTCACCTTCCTGGACATGGCGAAGCTGGCAGCAAAGTTCTGCGATGCTCCAATATGATAGGTCCCGCTTCTCTTGTACATCGCACTGCCTTTTTTATCATCTTGTCGACTCTTCATTGCTGCCTTCATGACTCTTTGCCCCACCAGCTCGTCGATGTCATTGAAATCCGATACTGATTTAGATGACATGGAGGTTTCTGCCTTCGAAGCCTTTGAGTTAAATCGTCTGGAGTGGCGGGAGATGAAAGACAAAGCTCCACGTGGAGCCTCAGCTTGAGACAGCTGAGTGAGCTTCTCCTCCACTGCAGCCACACGATGGTGAACGTTCTGCAATTCGTTGCTCTGCTGCTCTGCCAGGCGAATGAGGAGGTTCAGCTTCTCTTCAATCATCAGTGGCGGTGCTGGTGGCACATCCTCAACCACCCCACCTTTGCTCGAAGCCACCAGCCCAGTAGGCACCACAACCAATTCTGGGTCCGACGTGTCTTGAGCATCGAGAATCTCCAGGCTTTGCCGACTCTGACCCTCCAGGCTTCGAGAATGTTGTCGCATGGTGCAGCTCGGGGGATCTACAGTACCGGATCCACCAGTAAGTCTCAGTAAGTGCTGCAATCTGACCTGTGGTGATCGTTGTGTAGCTGCACTACTTTCTTTCCTGGACTGTCTGCGTGCACCATGTTATCAACCACCCCCTTGACTCTCACCCATGCTCTGCGATCAGCCAGAACACTGCTTCTTCTTTCTTTCGCCACGCTTGAGTCCCTACTCTCCGTCTTGCAAACTCTTGCAATCACTCTCTGCGGCCGATGCCGACCAGTTTGCGGTGGCAGCAAAGAACTTGCGACGGTAATTTGGGCAATTTCTCAGCGACGACAATTTACACCGGTTCGGCGCCCGATTACCTCCGTCACTAGCTGCGATCCGTAGCCAAAACCCACACCTGGGAGCCGTGCCGTTTGTGATGCCTCGCGGGCGGCGGAACCTGTTCGGCGTGTGGTACCGCAATCAAATCGTCCAACCTCAAGTTTGCTACATGACATTCGGTCCCGACGGGTCCGATTGCAAAGACCTGCATTGTCAAGCTCAGCTCAGTCGCTTCACGAACAAATCCACGGAGTGGGAACAAAACATCAGCAAGAGCAACCATGTTTGATTTGCCTTGAAACTTAGAAACAGACCCGACACCTGCGGTTGAACCAGTAGTCTATAAGCGCGCAAGACGAAGCGTTTGTCGGGCATGTGGCTGCCTCAGTATGGGGAGCGGTGCTACTGCTGCAAGGCAAGAGGGCGACCACGGTCTGGAGATGGCCATGGCGGAAGCATGAGAAATGTCCTGAGAATTACATGCTCTGCACAAAACATCGTGCACAGCACACTTTCCTAAATTGATCATGCACTACAGCACACAATCGCTGACAACATTAAGAAAAGTCTCTGTGTAGCAAATAGGCATGATGGATTCCTGCTGTCTCGTTGCAAAAGTGCTACTAGGCAGCAGCATGCAGCAGCATCCGGTGCTAACGCCTCCAAAGCCTGTCACGGTACAAGTAGTATCATGACATGTCCTTGTACCATGAGCACTCTCGGCCATGCTTCTCACTCCAGCAGCACCCTGACAGAAGTCCGCATCCTGCTAGCATCCCTCAACGAAGCCATCTCTAAACCTAAGACTTCCTAGTAGATGGTACAGGCGATCTTGAGCAAAGAGGCACAGCTCAGAAACCCTGAGGGCCTTCCCTCGAGCAAGATCTAAGGCATTCAATCTGGACCTCGCGCAAGTAAGCCGGCTGTGAGGAAAGCTCTCTCTGTCTCCTGTCTCCATGATCTTGACAAGAATTCATCACAATGGAGCTGCAAGTCCAAATGATGAAAACTGCATTCGACCTCTCTCTAAGCCCAACTCGACTTTCAGTTTCTCCGAGTACTGAAGTAGAGCTGCTGAAGTATAGGGTATTATGGCAGAATACGATAAAGTGTTCTCGGTACTGCTGGAGTGTGCCAAAATCAAGAACCTCTGACAGGATGTACTAGAATAGGGTTCTGGGGCCCAGTATACTATATTTATAATACGGAACCCAAGATAATATTGGTACTTTAGGCCCTTATATTACCTGAAGTCTTGAGCTCTGCACAACTCTCGTAAGGCCTTCTTTTGTCGGCGACGTGCCGTCGAAAAGAGGCAGAAATCCTGAAGGTAAGGTCAAGAACGAGAGAGGAGCTGGAGTGACGTCGCAGTTCACCACAGCCGACACGGATAGGATGGCAGGAAGGGACTCTGCTGGATCCTCTTAAAGGCTTCCTTAAAGGGCTTAGGGCTGTGATAAGTGGGTCCTCAAGGACAGCCACATGCAGAACCTCTAGCGCCTGGCAAAGACCAGCCCACCACGACACGGCAGAAGTAGATGCTGGTCAGCCGGGACCCACTATTCTGCAAGAGGGGCGCGTCAGACCGCAAAAGGCACCTTGACGGCCTTAAGCCCTTGCCACATGGCTTGGGATGCACGTCAGCAACACACCGTGACCTCTACTGGCAACCAGGCTGGTCAGGCTCATCCCCCATAGCGCGGGCCAGGCCGGGCCTCCCCAGTTAAGATCCCTTTTTCATGAGCCGGGCTCCATGAAAATCAAGCCCGGCTCGGTCACTTTCCAGAAGCTCTTCTGAATCAAAGCACCGGATCCCCTCAAGTTCGAAGACCTCCCTGGTCTTGAAACCGGACTTGCAGAGAGAGCCCCCCAATGCCCAAAAGCCTCTAAAGTGATTCAAAACCTTTAGAGAAGAGGAGAAGATCTTTGGGGATTGCAGGGCTCTGCCCTGTCTCCAAGACCAAGGAAAAGTCTTCACTCAGGCCCGGAAAAAGAGCTGAAACCTCCCAGCCCCACACGTCCGCCTCAGAGTTGGGCAGCGGACGTTCTACCGACAAAGCAGCTCCAGAGCACCGTACAACACCCAGACTCTTTCGGGTTTTCGGGCTTTCTCACAGAGACTCTGTGGGCGCGAAAAACCAGGAGGGTACGAAGAAAAGGCTCCGCTTGGATAGCTCGGAGCCTCAAGTCACTCCTTGCTTGGATCCACACTCCCCCCATGGAGCGCCGTGTCCTGCTGAAGCCACGACAGGTCTAGCCGACAAATATTCGTCGAGGCTGTCAGAAGCTTAGACCCCAAAAACTGATTTCGACCTATTTCATGCTCTGTGGATGTAAGTCCGGGCCCAGGGTGGAATGTACCTCTGGGAAGAGAGTCTGTAGCCGAAGCTTATGGAGCAAAACGAGGGAACTGCCAGCGGCATGCTCTCTGCAACTTTGATCTTAAGGCGTGCCAGATTATATGTGTGTAGAATGCCGGATGAAGGGTATGCTACGAAAGACGCGGACGTGATTCGGTGGGAAGCTCTGTCTTAGCCTGGAGAAAGCGCCCTCGGCAGCAGTCGTCACACTTTTGCAATCATGAGCCCAGCGAACCCGCACGAGCCAAGGAGATAGATCTGGTTGGAAGAAGACCGGAATGTGTGAGGCCAACAAGCAAGCTTCGTTGCAATGCTGGGTGGGGCTCGGCGAGTCCTTACCGTCTTCTGACCTGTCTGGGTCGCTTCACGCTTCCTGACAGACTCCGGCCCCGTTGAATCCACGTCTCTGTGTGCGCAAGAAAAGCCTTAGCTTTAATAAGCCTTGCGACTATCCATGCTTTACTCCCGAACGCTGCGATCGGAGGGGACTCCATTCCCAGGAAGCTTTCAGACTCCACGGGTTATGTCCGAGTGATGAGCAGGCGCTTACGGCAAAGCGACCTCACGAGACTAAGCCTGCTACCCTTCTCGACAAGGAATCCGGCTTTGTGTGGTAGAGCGGCCTCTTTTGAAGAATGGTGGCAGCCCGGTAGCCCCCCACCGTGCCTGGTCAGGAGGACGAAGACCGGCGACGAAGTAACGTCATGCTCAACCGCTTATCCCCCAGAAGTGCATTAAATTCTTTGAACCCGCCCTCGTCTCGAGGCAGCCACAGCAAGACTCTGTCAGGTTGCCGTGCACCAAGACCCTGCACTTCACTGAGAGGACGTAAGAAGACACCTTTACTCTTATCTTTTTGCAGAGAATGCGCTCTGTCGTTTTATCTTATCCTTGCCGCTTCTACAAGGCTTTGTGACCGTCTTCCTCTTGCACCCGAAATTTCCGGTTTTGTCAAAAAGCCGTGGTGCCTTTCTTCGAAGCGTGATCCCAAGAGCTGCTTGCCGAGACGAGCAGGACCCACGCTTTGCCACAAAGCATGGTCTGAGTTTCTGAGCCATCACCCACTGGCGAGCACTTTTCCCACGTTTGGGAAGCTGGGTCTGTGGCAGGACACCCTATGCGGCTTCTTAGGAACCTCGAAGACCTTACGCCTTACGCCCCTGAGCATGTAGAGCACCTCAAAGAGACCGAGACCCTGGTTGGCAGATGGCAGGGGTCTCTAAGCACCCGTCTTCAACCCAACACCTCGAAAGCATGTGGCCTCAAACCTAGATCGCCCTCTCACACCCCCATGCCTGGACTGTCCTGAACCCAACGTCTCAATCCCTCTGACAGTACGTGACCTTCACGGAGCCCCCAACAGCGCAGTGGCAGCGACATCGACCCATCGCCAACATCGGCGGCATGGCCCGAATGGACTGCAGCAGCAAAACACGGGCTGTCAAACTGTCACACGAAGCTGGTCAAGTGGCTGCAAGATGGCGCCACTGCCTTCACGCCCCTTTGCAGCTGCAGAGATCTCTCAGAGATCGATGGAGGCCGGGCTTCGCCTCCATCCGCACTGCAGGAGAAGAAGCTTTCGGGGCAAGGACCACTACGCTGCAGCCTCGGCCTCTGCCCGCACGATCACAGCAGAGCGTCACTGTGCATCCCAGCTTGGAAGCATTGCTGCGGTCTGCGGAAGGGTTGACGCTCTTGCAACGCGGACTCCGCCAGACGAGGTCTCTAGGGTTGTCCACGAGCAGGCAGAACAACCACCAGGTTTGGGAAGACGAGGGGGTACCTTTTGAATTCTATTCCTCTGCCAGCATCAGAGCCCGTGCTCTCAGACTCCGGCCGACTGAAGCCAGAAAGAAGAACATCAGTTTAGGCCCAAACTTCGTGTTGATCTCGGGAGACACGCCTGCAACTGTCATGCGAGCTGCTGATGACCACTGCAGCAGACGGGAGTCGAAACCTTTGTTGCCAGAACATGTGCCTGTCGAGGCTTAGTCCAGGATGGACCATTCTTTAAACATTGCCTGTGCTCTCGTTTCAATGCCCTGTCCAAAGATGGTGCCCCCATTTCTGTGCCATAACATGACATCGAGAACTGACTCATCCGCCTGATGACAAGAAGCCTCTGGGCAAGTGAGCTGCCAGTGAGATGGCCATGGTCCTACTGCATCGGCGGCTTCAGAAAGGGGCCGAGCTTGAGGAAAGGGATGACCTCAAGCAAAAATGCCAGCAAACCGATGATTGCGCCGTAGTTTAGCATGTTTAGCAACCTGCGGTGACCTGAAGTCGTGAGGACGATGACTACGCGCCTGCCTTGGGGCGGAGCACGTCAGCGGCACTTCTGGTTGTGACACGGCTAATAGCGCTCCGGACAAATGCATTCCTGACCCACAACCCAACAACAGCCGACGCCCCGAACAGGAAACCAGGAATCATGAAGGCTACCTCGTACTGCATACACACTAGGGGGGTACGGTGCGAGCACGGTCGACGTGCCCATAATCAGTGACTGATGTTTCGACAGCCACGCTTCGTCGAGCGGCTTGTGCGACTGAGATTCAAGAGTGGCACACGTTCTGCCGGGAAGAAGGCAAATAACAGGATTAAGCAAGTTTGAGGACCTCCAGACCGCCCAAGCCCCGCTCACCGACCCCATGGCATGATGTGGGACCGGGACTCCCGGACATGAACCCAAACTGGAAGCTCCGAAATGTGCATCGCAAAATCCCACAGGCTCCCATGACATGGGCTGAAGAACCAAAGCCGGGATTTGCTCCTAGGTCAACAAGAACCGGCGCCTCGGTCAACTTCCTGCAGCCTTTGCCCAAAGCATCTGAAGCAAGGTAAGAAGCCACAGAGGCAGCTTCCTGGGATCTGAACTTAAACCTTCCTCTTCCCAAGGCCCAAGCAAAACGGACTTCATTCCAAAGCTTTCGGGCCACCGTGCCAGCCTAGCAGGCCCCAAGGAGATCTTTTCCTTGCCTCGCCTCTTGGGTAGTTTTCTAAACTAGGGTCCCTTTCAGCATACCTTGCCCCCAGCTCCACCAACACCAACAAGCATGTTGTTGGCGCTGGGGCTATGATGCTCTGACGCACTGGACCAAACGAGCGACAGTTGCTGCGTTGCCGAGGGCAGGTGAGAGGCATCTCGCATGTCAGCTTGAGATTCTCGGGCACATCAAGGGCGCCAGCGCCAACCAAGCCGAAACTGTGCCTGCATGGAAGTCTCAAGCAGGTTGCCTAATGCCAGACTTCAAGCTACAGATCAGTGCCGGACGAGAAGAACAGGCCGACTCTCTATCTGTTCGTTAACCCGAAGAAGCAAGAGCAAACAGGCAAGAAGCTGGGCCTTAGATCGCCTCAGAACTGCTTAGAGCCCTAAATTGGCGTATACAAATCCACACCTTCCGTGGAGCTTTGCAGGAGGCCCGCGCACAAGACAAGCCCATAGTTTCCCAAAATGCCTTTCTGGATCTTGCATCCAAGGCCGGGCAAGTTAGGTCTCGCAGACCTTAATCCCAAGGCGCGTCGAGGAGACGGCCTGTGATCGTCAAAGCCTCTTGGCGTTATCGCTTCAAGGCTTCATTGTGCAAGCCGGAGAGCTCGAGCAGGTGGACAGTCCTCACGCCATGGCATGAAGCCTCCAAGCAAAACAGCTTAGAGGGATTTTTTGCAAAGGGTGTAGGTATGTAAGACAAGCAGGGGCGCTTGGTGGAGCTCTCCGAACCGGGACTTTGAAGGCTTCCGGAAATAGCCTGGCTTGAGGAAGGCAAAGATTCAGGGATCCCTTCTTCGGGTTCCCAAAAGCCAAGCAGGGGAGACCTCTTTCTCGAGCGAAGTTCGCAAAACTGATACTTTGACACAGGGCAAGGGCCAAAAGGACGCCCTGCCCTGTCCAAGCAGCACGTTCTTTGAGCGGGCTCAGGACGACACCTTTTAAGCCCAAACAGTCCTTTCTTGGCCAAGGGTGCCAAGGCTGGGAGACTGAACAGAAGCGGTAAGCAGAGCCGAGCGTCTGGAGAACTTCAGCCACAACCGCCTGTGAAGCCCCGGGAAAGTGGTGAGCAAGAATGTCTTGTTGCAGTCTATGCAACAACCTCCACATCACATGAAATTGAGGACCCCAACACAGTCAAAACAGGCAGAAGCTGGCCTTGCACGTGCGTGTCCTGATTGGGGTGCCCGCTTCTGATTCTGCAAGACAGATACACCCAACAGAACCACAGCCTTGCTGGACTCTTGCAATGCATAGGCCATTTTTGCGCATAGCCTGAACCCGAAACTATCAGGCGAGCGTAGCGTGCGCCTGTCATACTTGCTACACGTCCAGCACGCTCAAGGCAGGAAACTATCTGAATTCAGAAAGCCAAAGCAGGGTCGGACCTTCTGCTTGGCAGTCTGAACTTTGAGGATTTTGCATCAGCCTCTTTCCGGCAACACTTCAAAGGTGCACTGGCCACATGACTTGGGGTTGCTATTTGAGGGCTGGCAGAATACTCACATCAAGGCGTGCTGTTCTCGTACCCTACTGCGCTACTCTTCGCTTTCGAAGTATCGAGCAGGCTTTTCGCCTCATGAGAGGTGTCTCTAAGAGGGGCGCGAGCATTCCGCACAGTGCGTGGGCCAAGCTTTGGGAAACAGGCCGGGGCCGGAACTGCGAGCGGACCACTCCCCCCTGAGTCTTCCTCAGTGCATCAGACCCGTCCCGAAGGATGGATAGTTCACACATACCGTGCACGGTGCTGGCAAAGTCCCGGTGTCTGTCAGGGTACATCACCGCCGGCTGAGACCCTCCAAACTTCCCAGCTGGTCACCGCATGGTGTAGCCACCGACATTGCAGGGCTGGTAGGAGTAACATCATTGCAGGCCCCTTACCTCTGTAGCACATGATGCGATGTCCTAAGATCATAGCCTGTCCAAGGCTGAGGTCAACCTTCTCTTGTCCATAGCTCTTTTCGTTGAAACCCTAAGACGTAGGAGGCCGTGCTTAGAGCTTCGAGCGATGTGGCATCGCCACCATCAGCCACACCCCCTAAACCATCAGAACCGAATCTGAACTCCCGAGAGCTCATGTCCGCAATCTCCGCTTCGTCAGACGGCTTTACCCCGTCACTCCTCTGAACTCCAAGGGTCTTACTTTCGAAGCAGAGTTATATAGGGGTCTTGGATGTCTTTTCCCAGCAGGTGGTTTTGGGTTTAGGGCTCGGGCTGTTCGGGCTCGATGCCCGTGTGGTGAGTGGTGGCTTAAGAGAAAAAACGGAATTTGGAAAACGAACAGAAAAGCAATTCTCTGTGCATACGCTGTTCTTCCCCACGCCTGAGCCACCTTGAAGTCAGAAATCCTGTAAGTGGAATGATGGGGCTTTCAGCTTTAGGGCGACAGGCTGAAGTGCTAGGTGAACTCATAAAACATTCCCGTCAGTATCCCACGGCCCACCTTCAAGCAGTCGGGGATCAACCCTCGTGCACTGTGTTCCAGGTCTCATAGAGTGTACGGTGCTGCGGTTGCTGATGTGGACGGTGAGTCGTGTTGTCCATGTCACGCGTTGGACTGCTCGGCAGTCCAAAGTGAAAAGGCCAGGATTGGCAGCGGCAGGGAGAAGATGTCGCAAAGTCCAAAGAAAGAATGTGCGTGTGTCTTTCGAGTTAGTGAGGTGGACGTAAGCAATGAAGGAGAGATCCTGGCCTCTGAACTCAGAACCTTCACGGCTCAAACAAAGGCTGCGAAGAGCCAGTCACACATTGCAGCTCCAATGAGAAAGCTCTGGCATCCCAGGCCCATGGGGCACACTGCACCACGCCCCTCAACTCCCTTGAATACCTCGCCTGCGGAGGCTGGAACGGCACGTTAGGCTCTCACACTCGGGAGAGTACATTGGGACTACTCGACCCGCAGGTCCCGACGGCTCTCGTTCTGCGGAACGGAGACCTGTGGGAGAACCTTCCACCCACTCAGACTGGAAGTGGTCTCGGCGTTTCGACAGACTGCCAGAGCACCTCCGCGCCAAAGGGCATTAAGGCTTGCGGGTTTTTACGGCTCCCAGTGTCAACCGGCAGGCCCGAGGTCATGTAAAAATGACCAAGCTCCGTTCCCTATGTTCCACGCTGCGGGACTCCGGAGGACGTCAGGCCAGTAGACCTGTAGCCTCCTGTAGCCTCCTGTAGCCCTGTGGGACATGGGCATCCGGATTTCAGGCCCAGGGCTCAGCGCTTTGAAGCTCCCAAGGGGAACCAAGCCTGAGCCCAGCTCCAGGAAAGGCCAGGACATGCCAAGCCGGGCTCCATAGCTGCGCTGACGGTGGTGATGCACGATTCTGAAGATTTCGGATTCGAGCTCCCGGAGCTTCAGGAGTGGCCTGGTTGTCTGTTTATCTGCGTTGCGGGTGGCTCAGGAGAGAATTGCAAAACATGGCCACGTCTTCGGCCGGGGACGTGAGGTCTGGAGGCTGCTGGAATCCTGGCAAGGACCAAGAGCTCCGAGGTTTCTCAGGTAGACACTCCAGGGTCGGATTCTTTGCCAGGAGACCCTTGAAAGCAATCCCAGCAAGCTTGTGGCCATGCCCACATCGAGCTTGGAGAATGGCTCCCAACCAGAACTGTGCCAAGCCGTGCTTGCCGAAAGGCTTCACTTCAACTGGAGGTTCCCGGGTTCACGAGCACTGCCAACGGCTAAACGCCTTGATTTAATGCTTGCCGCGCGACTTTCGCGCCCCGGAAAGGACGGACTTGTGGAATGAACTTGCATGCTCTAAGAAGCATTGGTCCGCAAAGAAGGTTCCCGTGCAGCCTATGCCGGTAGTCGCAACATCTTCCTTGAACACCTTCCACGCTCGGGAAAACAAACACAAATGACGGAGCACCCCACAACTGACTGAAACTGCTGCTTCGGTCCAGATGCAGATGTCAAAGGCGTCCTTGGCCCTGCAGGTCTAGAAGCAGTCTTTGCATCACGGCCTCGCTACACCAATGCACGTGAGGCAACCTCTTGCATCGTAGACTCGCATGGTGAGAGAGTCCAAAGCAAGCATGGCCACACATAAGTCGACGGGGAGCACGATTTACCGCACCCCCTCGGCCGCTCAGCAAGCTATGCTGCCGAACGCGACCCGCATGCACACTTCAGATGCTCCTGTGGTTTCACTACCGCGATTTGTGCGCAAACACTGTGCGGTCCGACCACATGGTGAAGCGTGGAAGTCTTTGAAGCCAAACCGAGCTGCAAATGACCTGTTGAAGAAAAGGCTATCAGAGGCGACGTGGGTCAGGGCACTCGCCGCCCCCTCGCTCGATCGCTGGCCTGGCAACCCGAATCGTTACAAAAGCTCAGCGAAAGCGCCCACCCCCGTGTAGGAGACCACATCGTACTACATCGCGACGCGGGTAAACTGTAGGCAAGCAGACAATACAGGACGTGTCAACATCACGCCAGGCGTGCCCCGTGCATTTTTGTATACGGGACAACGCACTGAACAAGCCAACAGCCAGACACACTGACATACACGATGTTCGCGTTCACTATACTTGAACTGTCTGTGACTCTTTATGCCTTTATGCCTGCTATACGCCATCGCGCCACGTTCAAAGTGCTGGCACCCACTGCAATACGCGATACTGTACTGAACAAACCTTGACTAAGTCCAACTACCGTAGAATCCAGAGCAAGAACTCTCCTACCAGTACCAGTGTCAGAACGACTGCACTAATCAAGTACAGCACTTGCCACGGCTCTGCAGCACTGCATACATTATCTTCTACCAAAGTTACAGCACCTTTCCAACATCATGTATACTTTGCTTCTGGACTCAGGCAGACAAGCGCAGTCCGAGACTGCAGCTAAACGCGACTCCAATTACACGGCTATGCTAATACTTAGTCTCTTTATGCATCCGTAAGTCCATCCATCCATCCATCCATCCATCCATCCATCCATCCAGGCCCATGCATGCATAACATCCATAATTACCTTGCTTTATCGTGTTGCGGCTACTAGCACGTACTGTTGTCACAGCATTCTGTAGCGACACTGTAATAATTTGCTATGGCCGCCTACTGAAATGCCAGCTAGCAGCTCGCATAAAACATGCAATTCATGTGCTTCCATAAGCGCAGTCTACGCTACTTCTCATCCGCTGCTCTGCAAGGCGTTCCAGGTGCCTGCCGGACGTCCTACGATGCAGCGGCACCAGCTGCAGCCGCAATTGGAGGCCTGGGCTGGATCTGCCGTAATCACAAGTATATATATAGATATATATATATATATACACACTAACACCAGTAATCAAACCCTCACCAATAACAATCATAATCATAGCACTAGTGAAAAGAAGAAGCATAAGGTTAAGTGTTGGTGGGCCTAGGTTTGAGAGATTGCTTGGCCTGCGCAGATTGGAAACCAACCTGGCGGTGGATGGCGGTGGTTTGACCGTTTACTCTCTCGAGAGATGCCGTTTTTGACCATGACTTATCCCGAAACCCTAAACCAGCTGCTCGTTTGTCATTTGGGTTCATGTTCTTTTCCAACATCAGGTATAATCGCTGCCAGCTGCCTGCTCAGGCCTTGAATGCAGGTCGAGCCAAGAATTCGGGCGCGACCTCTGGAGGCAAGAAAACTTCGATTTTTTTACCGCATCTTTAGTCTTTAGTTGTTTTTTTATTATCTTTTTATCGTGCATATTATACATAGTTTTATCGTATCGTTGAATCTATTTTTGTCATTTGTTGTTCGATTTGTAATCGTCTGTCGAGCCACCCAGGGCTCGGGATATCTTTTCTTTACCAGCCTGGGAATGTCCATGTTTATGTCAGCCTGGGAATGCCCCGGAATTTTTTGGCCCTCGTGTCGCTTCTGCCTCTTCACCTAGCTCCCTAGCCAACTATGCGGGCATCAGAGCTGGAAATACGTGCGATGTACCAGCTAAACTTGATGTCGACCTGGACCCCGGCACCGACCAAACCGTAATTAAAGCATAAACACCCACAAGCTAGATTAGTACACGATAAACAAGTCAGATTTACACGATCCCAAGAACTTAAGTTTATGCCCGCAGTGTCTACAGGTAAACATCTCTTACGCAATTTACGCAATTTGCCTGGTTGAATCGATTCCGCACTCTGCCCCTAACAAGTCATGACCCAAAAACCCTTTTAACCCTCTGTCGTCAAGAAAGGCCCCAGTGGCACTCCGCCAGCAGATGGCTGGCGCAGGCCTGGTGGGGCTGTGGGGTGCCTTGTTCATCCAAGCTCGACTTTTTTGGTTTCTTGGATGGTACTCGGGTTTGAAAGCAAAGACACGGTTCTAGTGGCATGTGTTGAGGCGGCAATGTGATCCTTCATCTTGCTGATACCTCGAACGTGACGGTTACACAAGACAATGTACTGCAGCGGCTCCGGTGCTGCCGAGGCCTCCGGCACCAGGAAACGAGTCAACGCAGATGCCGAAAGCGGCACGCGGCTGCGACGGTGCATGCGTTTGTGGTGGTCCACATCATGCCATGATGGACGCTTCGAGCCGAGATAGCCTTGAGCGGCTGCCATCTGGCAATGCTACCGATGGCTTCAGCGTTTGGGACTCAGAAGCTTCATTAACGGAAACTACAGGTGGGGAGTTTAGGGTATATAGGGCTTCTATAATAAGGCTTCTATGAGGTATACCCACCTGAAAATGTCCTAGACTTCAATTCAAGGTGCACCATTTGGGACAATCAAACAGAAGCTAGCTGGAGATGTTGGGGGCTTGGCGCCGCTTGGGAGTGTCTCCATCTCCAAACTCCGGCTGGTGAACAGCTACGGCTTCAGGATTCACCGTGTGTATATATATATATATATGTTTATATATATATATATGTAAGATATATATCTTAAAATTTTACTAGTTGTAAACTATGTTCTTTATTACTGTGTTTTCTTATATATATATATATGTGTGCATATGTTCGAAAAGCAATAAACGACCAATGGTAACGGAACACTTGTGCAGACCTCGTAAGAAACCCCGAACTGCGATGACTATGCGATCTGCACGGCCACCAGGGAGGCCCCTAAAACAGAACCTAACGCGCTCTTCTTTGCGGCTGGTACTTTGCCAAAATCAGTCGTGCTAGCCTACGATCTTTGCCTTGGAGGCTGTAGTCTGAATGGTGGAGAAGGCGGATTGAAACTGTCACCGTCTCGAGCTTCGACCCACTGAGTGCCGTTCCTAGCAGCCACCATGGCAGTGAAGATTAGCAGAAACGGTGAAGACTGCAGCCGCAGTGGCTGTAGGTTGCAGCTAACATGACCCATCTAAACCGCTCCCCAACGACTGCTGTTCCTGCTGCTGCAGTCGAGTTTGCGGCAAGGCTTCCGCAAGCTGAGGTGGCTTGGGAAGAATTCCCTGCGCTGCGAAATGGACCCCGTTGCGTTTGGGGCTTTCTTCAGTGAAACCTGGCACTCTTCGTGCACCACTAGACTCTTAGCCCGCCTAGCTTGCCAGGACAAGGACCTGAGTGAAACTGGTAACTGGACAAGCATGCCCACAGGTCCATGAGATCCTGGGCAGGCTTGCTAGCCTACGACATCCTACCTCTGCACACTTCTCAGAGCAAAGGAACCGGGACAGTATGTAAGGGCTTCATAGTTTTTCTTCATGAAACCATGCCTATGCCCGAGCTGTTCCCCAGCTGTTGCATGGCCAACTGTGTGTGGCAAAATCTCTTCGACCTCGGCCTCTTCTGAACCGCCAGTGAAGAGGTATAAGAAAGCTGTGGTGTCTGCTGGTTGCCATATACCTTCGACGGCGAAAGCAAAGTCATCTTCGGCCAAGCTGGCCGGATAGTCTAGTCGGAGAGAGAATGCGAGGAAGGTTCATTGGAGCTACCTTGCAGTGTATTTCAGTCTTCGAAACTTGTGACAAGGAAGGCATTGGCTCAAGCAAACTCGGACGGGCCAGTCATGTAGGAACGCGTGGGTGTGTGTGTGTGTGTGTGTGTGTGTGCGTTCCACGCGGGCAGCATTCCATGCATGTACTTGAACTGTCCTGGTGCACTTCGTTTCAGCATGACTGGAAAAATGGCTTCTCCCTGCCCCCGCTTGTGGCGGGCAGGGCCAACTCTGGCCCGGAAGTTTCTCGCGGACTTCAGACTTCCGCAAAAACCAAGGTCTGCGCCGCCTGCACGGTTAAGAGCGGTTTCACACCAATAGGTTCTACAGAAACTCTAAGATCATCGCCCAGACATCCCGCCTCTTGGAGGATCAGTAGCGGCAAACCTCTATGTCGAGTCTTTCGCCTTGGACCTTGGAGCTATGTCAGTACTTCTCGGCACGTTGCCGACGGGGCGCGCCATAGGGTTTAGGGGTTTAGGGTAGAGTTCTCGACAGCTGCTGCTGCTCTATACTCTATATCTGCCTTGCCTTCTTGTTGAGTAAGTGCGTGGCTGCAGCCATTTTCATCTTCGCCATCAGCTCCGCTGGGTCTTGGCGCGCGGCAGATCACTAGACAGATGCATGGTAGGAAAAGTGGTCCTGTTCGCACCTTGCAACATCTACATACCTATATCCCTGCAGCCTCTGAGTATTTCGGAGCTATGTATGCCATGGGCCTGAAGGGGCCTGTCTCTGTGAACATCTGGCTAAGGGCTAAGTCGTTAATAACACAGAAGTCTCATACACTCTCAGACCCAGACTTCCCTGGGAGCCATTGACGGTGATGACTCGGTCGCGCCGCTTTATTCCCATGCCTGACAGATCGGCAGCCATGGAAGTATGACGAAATGTGGAACGCGGCACTTTTGGCTCCAAACCTCTGTGTGATAGGTTCCAGTCCTTGATAAGGCCGGGGTTGACCTGAGAACGTTGGCACAGTTATGTGCATGCGATACTCGAAGACATTATACTAGCCTCGACTACTGTATTTCCCTACTCGCAGGAGCATGTGGTGCTGCTGTTTTCAAGTTGACCTGTCTCCGGCAGTCACCGTGATGTCCTTGTTTCAAACACATTCCGTTAAGACTCTTCTGTGGCTTAGCCTCGAAGCTGCTTTGCAGCTTCCATTCTTCGAACAGGGGGGAACGATGCATTAAGAGACATGACATGTAACAGCCGAAGAGGCTTCAAGCAAGCCCCCAGGACTGCCTGGCCAGGAACAGTGCTCGGAACTGCTCAGGAGCCGACTTACAAAGTGGGCACGAAACCCTGCTCTTGCGCCGGAACCGACAGCAACCGAGTCGTTCAGCTGTTGAAGTTGAGGAATGACCAATCTCACGTACGAAACGTCAAATGGGTGAGACTCTTTCCAACGGCCCACCGGCTCACAGTACACCGTAATCCACAATGGCTCAACTCGCAGACAGATATGCTTGTTCCCTGTATGTGCATGTACGTATTCCAGGACGTCACAGAACACACAACGTTACGATGAGTTCAAATTTGAAGCGCGGCATATCGAAGTAGCTTCGCACTTCAAGGCTGCCCCAGTTCTGCCGGGAATTGCACGTGCAATTGCCAGGTACCGAGGCATGGCCGACAGGTGCGACCGGAGACCGTCGGACGCATCGGTTCTCACCTAGTCTGCACGGGCATGGTCGAAAAAGACTGTCTGTTGAGAAAGAGACAGCTGGCAAGATTGGGATCAACACCAAGATCTTGCGCATCCCCATTCAGATATTGCCATAGAGATGTACGTAACCCTTTGCTTGCACACCAGGAGCATTGGTTTTCATGCATTCTCATAGACTCGGTTGTGCTCGCCCGTGCCTTTGGCGATTGCCAATGTAATGTATGAAGGGAAGATGTGTCCTTCTCACCTTCCCCTCCGCAGGCTTTATTTGCGGAGGCCTTCAGGAGCAACTTACGGGCACGAGGTATGTAGTATCTATACAAGCAGCTATTGACATCTTCAAACATTGGGCGAATCTGACTGGCCTCTTCTCTTCGCATCTCATCTCCCACCAACCCTCTATGCATGTAACACTGACTCATGAAACACCGCGGCTCCTACACCTTGTGTATGGGATCGGGGCAGTGCCGGATATGAAAACAGCAAGATGCATCTTGTGATCAAAGTTTGCCACGTTTAGTAAGACCCGAGCCTCTTGTTTTTTCCTTTTTACACGGTTGAAGGGTGCCTGAGTGGGGTATACATCGTCACTTCACTTCTTACCCACTTGAATTTCATTGGGGAAATCTGAAAGGGGACATAAATCATTGGAATGCCATAAAGCAGCTCGAACCAGGTTTCCCGGATCGCCTTTCCAGACTATTCTCTGACTGACTCAAAAATGCAGAACATTCAGTTGGAAGCCAATGCTCCCAACAATGGCAGTGGTGAAGTAAACAAACTTCTGCAGGACACCCAGGGTGACGCGGGTATCCCACATGAAGAAACCGGACTCGCTAAGGCTCAGGAACAAGGACAAGTTCATATACCCCTGCTCTACCTCAGTGTCGTCGTCATCCTTAGCTGTGCAGAACCGACGCCTACCAGAAACGAATACTCAATACTGGTGTCGGCAGGTGTTGGGCCCGGTGGGCTCAGTGCCAGTCTGCCAATCTGCTGCCAGGAAGCGAGCATGCTGACCAAAGATGGAAGCCGCGTGCAGTGGGCTGTCGCAGATGCTGCGACATACCTCGGTTAAGGCACGGGCTCCGTCCATCACTTGTCGTACTCTATGCCCAAACGTGCAAACAAGCATATACAGTAGTAGTACCCTTTAGTAGAACCCTATAATGATACCCTGTAATAGTACCTTATAATAACTACCCTGTAATAATCAAACGCAAAGAACTGAAACTAGGCCCAAGAGGCAGCGAACTGAGCAGGCTCGCTGCGACCACCAGATTCGGCAACACAATGAACTTTGAACCCTGAGAGCAAGGGGAGAAAGTGTGCAAAGCTCTCGATGATGGAGCAACCGGTCTAAGATAGCTTCATGAGTACTGGAGGAGTGGCCTAAAGGCTGGAGGGACTGGCATGCTCTTGTCTTTCCACGACCCGTAACCCACAGAAAGAGTGGAACAAATCCTAGACACACACACACAGCTGTTCACCAAGAGATGGTGCATGTGGAACACAGGCGAGCTAAATGTGCTCCAATTGCTTTGAGGGGGCAGCAAGCGGGGGAGAAGGCCGTCTTCCTGTGAGCCCAACCTCGGGCACTTCTCCCTAAAGCCTAAACCTTTTTTATGAAACCGGACTTGATGACTGCCAGCATAAAACCTAAACCCTGACCCCTAAACCCTCTTGTTCCTTATAGGGTAATATTCTGTTTTATGGGGTATTATAGCGCACCACTGTAGGGTATGCTTATAGGGTAGTATTAGGGTACTACTGTGACTAATTAAAACTGTAGTCCCGAGAATCGGTCTACCTCGAAACCTGATCCCGAGTGCGCCTGGTGCATGTCGTAAAGAGCAGCAAAGAATACGAGGACTGTGGTGAGTGCCAAAGCTGCGGAGGTGAGCTGGTACATGCGCGAAGCTTGGCGCATGCAACCTTCGCCAAGGCGTGCAAAATCAAAAAAACCCTGCCCAAGCCAAGTGTCCCTGCTTGTGCAGTTTCTCATACCGGTGTGAATGATTCATGCTGCGTTGTGCAGTGGGATTCGGCCACAGGTGGTCACAGGTTTGATGAGGGTGTATCTGCGGCCGACATATGCGCACCTGACTCGAATCCACAACTGAAGGGTGGGTCGAAGATGTGAGATCAAGCGCCATCGTCTAACGAGGGGCGGATTTGAGGCATGACGTTAACGGCCATCGCCTCATGCCGCCCTTGCCTAATAAGGGGGCGGATTTAAGATATGGACAGATAGGGTTCAACTGCAATCGGCTAATGATGGGGATTAAGATCAGCCGCACTCGCCTCGTGAGGGGCGGGTTGAAGATATAGGATCAACCACACTCGCCTTTATGAGGGGGGGAATTTGAGATATGAGATTAACCGCAATCGCCAACTGAGGGGGGGGTCAAGACACGGGATCAAGCAACATGGTTCGATACATGACATCAACCGCTGCTAGTGCATCATGGCCTGCCCTATGAAGTCACGGGTTCAAGATATGGACAGACATGGGATCAACTGCCATCGCCTGATTGGGGCCGAGTTTTTAAGACATGGGACTAGCTGCGGCCTCGCAAACTTTCAACCTCTCATACCTTCAAAGGTTTATTTTTCGATCTCTCCAGCGTGCAAACACAAGCTTGCACGTATAAAATCTGAAACTCTCGAACTTTCATGTCGAAGTCGATGCGTTTCGAGCCTTCCAACTTCTCAAGCTTCCAAAATAGGGTTTCGAAAAGGGTTTCGGCACTCACACTCGGACACTCCAGGAGGGTGCCGCTCAAACTTCAGGACTCTGGATTTCCCAACTTCTCACGCGTTGAAACTTTCGTCAATCTATCCAGCGGAAAGCCGCGAACCGAATTTGTAGCCAAGAGTTCAAGCTCGAGACTTTCCAACCTGCAAAACTTCGAACTTTCAATCCTTCAACTTCTTCAACTTCTCAATCCTTCGACTATTCGACCTCTCGAATTTCAATCTTTCAATCTTGGGAGACGATCGAACTTGGCGGCAGATACAGCTTGCAGATTCAGTTCGAAGCAGCAAGTCGGGCTCGAAAGCTTGAAAATTTGAGAGGGAAATCTCGAGATTGAAAAGATCGAAGGTTCACGGCCTTTCGCTCGGATGTACCCAGGTGCCGAAGCTCTCGAAGTCCAGCTCCCTTCAAACCTTCAAAGTTTGGGACTTTCAAGCTTCAAACCGTTGAAAAAAACTTCAAAACTCTCCAACGATCAAGTTCGAACGACCTCGGGTGGAGGGGGGCCCTTCCCACCTAAGTGTGGGGGGGGCCCGAGGAGGGGGATGGGCCGTGACCCGCCCGCTTCTTTGCAGAAACCTGCCCTGTGCAAAACAAGCACAGACACCCAATTTCTGCCACGGGGCTTGTCATCTCTCGCCATCTTGTTCGGGCGGCCTGGCCACTGACGATACCAGTCAGGAGGGACCGGGCAAAGGCAACGATGGTCAGAGACACACCACGCCAGCAGGTTACCTGAAGATAGCAAGCTCCTGCGCGCAAGCCCAAGGCTTCAAATTCCGTTAAAGGAAGTGAAAGCCTTACAGCAACACACAACATAGAGAAGTCGCGACTGTCCTAAAAGCGCTGCGGAAGCAAAGGCATGAAGGACGACCTGCAGAACCAGCGAACCATCCCATTCCGCTTCAGAGCCGTGGAAGCAAAGACGCGTGGCCAAAACGGCCATCCAAAGCAGCACCTGAGATGACCACCCTCAACCTTCTGGGCATCTCGCTTCCCTAACCCCTAAGCTTCGGCAGCTTCATCTGTTCGGGGTCATATCAGAGGCAAGGCACCATGGCGAAGCCATCAGTAACCTTCTGTGTCCTCAAATGCTGCTCTAAGCCCGCGCAGTGGATGCTCTCCTTCAGGTGCTCCGCGATCTGAATCTGCATCTGTGCACCTTTGAAGTAGTTCTTGAACCCACCACAGGACCCGACAGCCATTACAGCACCAACGGCAATGGCCAAGTCCGTCGCCGGCGGTCCGCTTGCACATGGACCGCTTGGGCTGCAGATGCTCAGTGTAGTGGCTTTCATCCAAACCCCCACGCAGCTGAGGCTCAACACCAGGCAATGATATGCTTTCGAGACCAGCATGACGCTCGGATCCAAATCTTCGCACTCCTCTTCGGGGTTCTCGATCCATCGCTGAACCAAGGGCGTGAGGCCGCACAAGCGTGTCCAGGCATCGCAGCAGGCCAGCCAGCAGGAAATGCAACTCTCACCTTGTCGCGAAATATCTGGAGCTGCGGAATGATACTTAGGAGATGTGTATATATATATATATGTGTGTGTGTGTGTGTGTGAGTGTGTATGTACACACATACATACAAATGCTTACAAGTGTATGTACGTATGTATGTATGCATGTATGCATGTATGCATGTTTGCACGGGTGCCTCAATGCCTGCATGTATGCATGCATGCATGCATGCATGCATGCATGCATGCACGCCCGTGCATACGTACATAAGTAGGTATGCAGGTAGGTAGGTAGGTAGGTAGGTAGGTAGGTAGGTAGGTAGGTAGGCAGGTAGGCAGGCAGGCAGGCAGGCAGGCAGGCAGGTACAGGAGGCAGGTAGGCAGGTAGGTAGGTACGTAGATGCTGAGGATTGTGGGCATGTATGCTTGTATGTACGTAAACTATACAAACAGTATTTATTGCACTATACCTGTATATATAATATATACATATATATATATATATATACACATAGATATGTTACATACATATGTATGGTATATTGATCTAGCAGTCTATACTACAAACTGCAACAGGTTATAACTGCTGCGATGTTTGTTTCTGTGCGCTGTATATTCAATATTCCATAATATCGCAGAACAAACGTATGTATACATGCTTCGTAAGTTTGGATATTGACCTTTAACGAACCTCATCTATATTCACTATATCTATGGTATCCATTACATCTACCATACCTGGCAATAAACATACACATGTATACACACACGTATTGTGATTTGTTGTGTTAAGGTATTCACACCTTACACAGTACGCGTTATGTGCTGTATCTTATTATTTAAGAGTGTGTATCAAATACTGCAAACTCTACATTACACATTATGCATCACAGAATATCTTACATTAGTACACGTTTTGTATACATGTATGTGTGACATATACGACTTAACATGAAACTTTGCATGCTACATATTGTTCAGTCTTATATATCGCAGAATGTACACGTCGCATATGTACGTAGACACACTTACAGTCATACATACATAATCATACATACATTTGCAGACGCATATCCAGTAGATTTCAGCTCTACAATAGCATCCATAAGTACTTGCATCTATATATATATATATATGTCTGTCTGTATGCATGTCTGTCTGTATGTATTTGAAACTGTTCCAAACAAACCGCGAGTACTGCGAGTACCCGGCCAAGGCCCTCTTAGCTGAGGCACGGCAGACAGTGGGCTCTGCTGGCTCTTCGGAGACAGTGGGCTCGGCCAAGCCGCTGCCGGTGGCTGCGCTCTTGGGGGATGCAAGACTTAGCTGGGCCTCGCGACTTTGGAAAACATTGCTCAGGGAAGTGCAGTGCTCTTTGGGAGAAGCTTTGGGCAGCGACGACCGTGGACTTGTTGGAATCGGAACAACCTGGACTCCACCAGACGCTCTCTTGCCAACCGGGCTCGGGTTCTCCTCGAACTTCAGCGATTGTTTGGAACGTGACGAGCGAATCACAGCAACCGCATGCGATGATCCCACATGATAGGTGCCGCTTCTCTTGAAAGCGGATTTGCTGTGGGTAGGATCATCCCGATTTTTCCTTGCTGCTTTCATGACTCTCTGCTCCAACATCTCGTCGATGTTGCTGAAATCCGACACACCCCGAGACGCCCTTGATACCATTGAGTTAACCCGCAGCTTGGGGGACTTCGAGACTCTCGAGATGAACGAGGAAGAAGCGGGTGCTGGTGCTTCAGGCTGAAGTGCGGCCTGAAGCTTCTCTTCCACACCAGCCAAACGAAGCCGTAGCTGCTGCAGTTCTTTGCCTTGGCCTCGACAAAGTCTAATCAAGGTGTCAAGCTTCGCTTCGATCGATTGGTCCACACCTCAGCTCTTGTTATGGAATACAACTGATTTGTGTTGCCATCTTGGGAACCTACAGTAACTAACATGGTTTCCTTGTTCCCGTAGCTTCAATTCCGTAACCAGAACCTAGGCACACTCGATCGAAGCCGTGGGCTCTACGAAGATATGAGCGCCCGGTGACTCCATGGTGTCGATCTCAGCCTCCATAGCTCCAAGGGCACGACGGACTTCAACTAAGTCTAGTGGCACCTTGAGAGCTCGCACCGCCGGCACCGAAACGCACTTCTGCATTGAATTTTGCAACTGCCTCCCGCTCCAAAGTTCCAAACTTCACTTGGTCTCAAGCAAGGTCTAGAAGACGCATCTCTAGAAGGACGGAGGCAACGGAAGCAGAAGGAGAACTGATTCCGATGACACTATTCAAGACTGCCGAGGTTGGAATACCACATGTTGCGTAGCAAATGCCTGAGGCTCCCAATAACAATTCTACGTATGGAGGAAGAGCTGCAATAAGCCATTCTGGCCCAATCCGTTTTGAGTATAGGTTATAGGACTTCAGGACATCAAGGCTGAATGGAAGGAGCAGAAACACCGAATGTAAGGAACTGGAACTCATCAATGAGCAAGACGAGCGTCTGCCAACATGGAACCCCGTAATGAACAGCTCGGGCACTTCTTGTTCCAACGACAACAAATCCTTGAACTGCCCCTGCTGCAAGTTGCGAGTGTAGGGTTAGCGTTATCTTCAAGTGGCTTGACATGCGTCTTCGCGTTGCTACGGCTCGGCTGGAAAACTTACAGGTTTCCCTGGAGAAGTGAGACTGGCTGCTCCTAACAAGATAACAAAAGCTCCGAGTCTAAAGCCGTGAACTGATGCTGGCCTCTGGGACTCTGAATTTGCTTGGGTCATTCAACATCTGCCACAGTTGGACCGGGTGCTGACGCCTGTGCACACCAGGACACATTCAGTGCAGCCAGAAGGCAGCCCAGTATTTATATTTTTAAAGCAAAGGAACCCCTCAGAATCCCCCACCAGCTTCCAGGAGGGGCTCTTTGCATCAGCCTTGGGTCCCCGCGGTCTTCACTAAAAGGCTGGTCCCTTGGCCAACCGAACTTGTGCCATGGATCTGTGGTTTAAAAGAACAAGTTCCAGAGATGTACAAGAGGAGCATAAGCTGAACCTAGTCAGGAGAGAGGAGAGAGATCGATAGAAAGCAATAAGTTGCAGCAACGATGATACTTCAGCTTGTCTTCTGCCTTGGGTGGATCTTTCTCTCGTGCATTACCTTTTTGGGTCAAGGAGCTTCATCTTCCTAAATGTAGGTACAAGTAGACAGGAGAGGCAGGTTGGGCCCAGTACGTACAATGCATGCCTCCTTCTCTCTATGTGCATATATATATATATACATATTTTTCACACACACACATATACATATATATATATATATGTCTGTGTGTGTGTGTGCGTGTACGTGCAGCATGTACATGTCTATATATATATATATATATGTGTGTGTGTGTGTATATATATATATGCAAAGAGCAGGTGAACACATCTGTGTATGCATGCATGTATGTATGCATGTGTGCGTGCGCGTGTATGCATGTATGGACGGCCGTATACATGTATATACATATAAATATGTATGTATATATATATATATATATATATGTGTGTGTGTGTGTGTGTCTGTGTGTGTGATATGTAGTATCGGTATACGAATGAGGTCCGCACCGTTTGGTGCATGCTCGACCTGCAAGCCGAGCCTTGGTCCAGACGCCGCTACAGTACGGGTCTTGCAAATTGGCAATACTGCTCCTTTACACTATTATACAGATATATAATGATACTATGATACTGGGATACTATTCTACTATTCTGCTATTATATAGAACAAAATGCTTTATGCTCTGTTTCTGTACCCCCAACACCGTGACACCAGACCCTAGTGGTGCTCTCTGCCTTTTGCCTTCCAGCCAACAAGAGCGTAACCGGGCCAGAATTAGGGCTTCAGGGTTGTCTGGCGGGTTTGGGGCATTTAGATGTCTTAAAGCATTTGAAGGCTTGGATTCTCACACTATCTCACACAACACCATGTGAGGCGGTGCGGATTTAGGGTGAATGCGCCGAAATACCACGAAGCCGCACTTGGCTCGCTGGGCGGCAGACGGAGCATATGCTCTCGCAATGCTGATGGTGAAGGCCTTTCAGATCAGTCAGGAGACTCTGCCGCAGCAAGGCATTGCACAATAGCAGCTGTGACAGCATGACGAAGCGAAGCTGCTCTCAAAGTCACGTTGGCAGGACAACGCCGGAGATGAAGCGACCCAGCCCGGTAAGGGCTTGCCCGCAGTTTCCATCTATCAGATCGGGGCCCCAGCGACCGGGCGCTTGATGTAAAGCACCAAGACCTGGTGCAAAATGCAGCTGCGGTCGCGCAGAAGCCTTCGGGCAGCTGTGGGCGCTGCAGTGTCCGCCTTCAGCCGTTCCAGCAGTGCCTGATACCAGGGGTGCAAATCCAAACGAAACAAGCCCAACTCGTGACACGGACAGCTTGCCAATGCAGTGTCATGGGTACAGCAGCACACAAGTTGGACGTGATAATGACTGGATAGCACTGTTTCAGTATTGGGCACCAGTGTTCACCCCTCGCGCGGCCTGAGAACTGCCTCTAGCTCCGTTCACCTCTACGATGCTGTCCCCATGCCTGGGCAGGAGACCGAATAGTTGAGGTGTCTTCTTCAAACTTTGTGGGCGACTCTGTTTCAGCAGCCACTCTTGCGAGACAATAGCACGAGGCACTTTTCTGACACGGCATCCCGTCCGTTCGTGGGTAGTCTTGCGTAGTTCTATGTTGAATGATGTTCTTTTTTGAGCAGGCACGAATGTCCTGGACATGCAAAACTACCCACGTCAAGGACGGGGAGGTGGAGCTGCAGCATAGTACCGGTACCAGTCTCGCATGCGGGCAGGGCTGGCGCCCAGGTACCAGGCAATGATGATGCACGTGTTCCTGGAGCGACTGTTCAGCGACTGCTCATGTCATGTGAGCAGCCCTAGGGGTAGCATAAGGCGCGGATGCGTCAAGGCTTCTTTGAAACATGTTAGTTTGGTCATCATGTGTTGTGAGTTCGCAGGAGGGAAGGAAAACTCCGATGGCTTTGCTCCATGCAGCTCAGGATCAGCAGTTGCTGCTTCAGTGGCCCCATCTCCAGCATTCGTCTCGCTGATGTTGTCACGGCAGCCGGAAGGAAGTGGAAAGCTCTCCGGTTGAGCTTTGCCAGGCGCATCGCCTTGATCATATGCTGGGTTCAATCTTCAGCATGTGACTGGAACGAAGCTTCGACTGGGAAACATGAACCCAACGGCCTTGGATGGACTGAAAGTCTACCAGTCTAGTATAGGGGCATTAATGACTAGAATAAGGTTTTTGTGGGGCCCATTATACTACATTTATGATAAGGGAACCCCCGAAATAGTATTGGTAATTAGTAAGGCCTCTTATATTATCTCCGGCCGCAGCCACAAGTAGCGAGACTCTGTGAAGGTTGACACGAAGTTCGAATGTTCCGAGACTACTGCTTTGTCGTGGAAACACGAACCTCAACTAAGGCGCTTTTGAAAGGTCCTGCCGCTAATCCCCTAAACCCTTAACCCCGTACATCGCACCTGGCATAAAAGAGCAGAAACACAGGAACCTGCGTCGGACGTCTCGGGCACCGGCAAAGTCTACATCCTCCAGAAGCGGCCACTCCCTGCCGTGCAAGAGATGAAAGATCCGAGCATCTGTGCTACAGGGTCCCATGATGGCCCCAATCTAATAAACTATGACGATACTAGAATCATCATATGCTAAAGACGTGTAACGTCAACAACTTGGGTTAATTACAAGGCCCCGATATTCTGCCGCGTACTTCTATAAGTTTACGGACTTAGGCGCTTTGCACTCTCGCGACTCGGACAATGCAGGCCATCCAACCCATCTACGTCAACGGAACACACTAGACAAAGTAAGCCGCACAAAGAAGCATCTCTGAAAAGACCAACTTCGACTATACCCCTGATTGATTTGGGTTGATTTCCAGAGCATGAAATCGCACTCTCGGGATGACGGACGCGTGGCGAGAGCTTTTGGGCTCCGGTTCGGCCGAGCTTGGGGCCAAACTCCACCACTTGTGGAGAGGATATGACTGGGACACGAATCTCTCCGTCAGAACAGGAAAACAGTCCATGATGCTCTTAGTCGGGCATTAGGCGTAGCTGTGGTCAAGCGATTCTCAGTGTAAGTTCGGATTGCTTGTCCCGAGTGCAACTAGCGGGGAACATGGAGCACAAAGCCTGATGTGCCGAGGTTTCCGTGATGCGTGGTAGCTCACAGATGACCACAAGAAAGGCCCTCCTTCCCTGGCTCCGATACATTCTTCGGGTGTAGTGTAGTGCTAAAGCCAGAAACCTCAGGATGCCAAATCCGAGCTTCCCGCCCCTGACCGGTCAGGCCCTGGCCCCTGGGGCCTGTTGAGCTTTCAATAATTAAACAGAAGTGCCGAGGTTGGAGGTTCAGGGCTTCATCAAGACATTATCTCTAGATGTCATGCAAGGGGCCGAAGCATTCAATTCTTATCCCGTAATTTGAAACCACAGAAATCAAAGTGGGTGGACCCAGCCCAAGCCTGTAGCCCGTCAGCTGTTCAAACGCTTTCCGCCGCACGAAGATGCCCCGATCGCCGAAGACCAGGCGCGGTGTGCGGCAGCAGCCCGTTCTGGTAAACCAACCTTGGCTGCCACCCTCTTTTCGGCAGGGCCGGAAGGAACGTGTCTGCAACCTCACATGTCTCAGCGTTATAGCCGAAAACTTGCCACCCTTCATCTTTGCCTCATGCGGCGTACGCATGGATTCTGCATGGATTCCATGCGTTTGGCCCCCTACTTTTGTGCGTCTCAGGAAGCCAACAGTAGATGTCCTGTGCACGACTGCCAGATGCTGACGCCTAAAATTGACATATGTGGGGGTGTCCGGAATAGGGGACTCTAATGTAGCACCCTAAATAGTAGGATCCTTAGTATAAGGAGCCCAAAATGAGGTACCCCTTGTTTTCGGAGACTCCCATGTTCCTCCGACAGTGGAAGAGAAGCAAGAGGCGAACAAATCAGCAACTCTGAAACAGAACTTCAGCCATCTTCAGCCATCCAGCTCCAAAGTCGCAAGGTTGCGTTGTCGGCCTCCTCGTCAAACCGTAGCTCGAAGCACCCACCCTGGACGTCCGGATCGCAGAGTGCTACCTGCCAAGAATAAGACTAAGGTCTCTTTTCGAAACACAGACACATGACAGGATCTGGTCGTGAAGATACCAAACATCATCTGCTCACAGGGTTGCAGCATCTCACACTGCGGGCTGCCAGATAAGAGCAAAGTAGAGCACAGAAGCAATTCCTGTTCAGCCCACTCCGGGTCCCCACTCGCACCTACCCGAGAAGCCCTGGTGCCTGGAGCTCTGCTAGGGCCCCAGGTGGCAAGTGAGTGTCGGCATGCAGGAAGAGGAGGACGGGTGCCTCCCAGACCAGGGCTTCGGTTTTTGGCTTTGGGTGCTTTCGTTTGGCTATCTGAGCACTGTTGGAGCCCGGCAGAGCACCTTCGAGCAGGGCACGAGTTTTTTGCTGTAAAGTTGCTGTTAAGGAGTCGAAACCTATCTGGACCTGCGCGGGCGGTGCAATCCCATACTGTAGCCCTGCGCACTACCAGTACATGCCCAAGTGCTGTGCTCATAACCGCTCGCGACACAGAAGCAGAATGCTGTCTCGTTTCTCCTCCGCGGTGCTACGCTCGGACCTGCAATGCAGGAGTGCTGGCTGCAACATCGGCTCCAGGACGTCGAAGGCCCAGATTCAAACTGAATGCGATCACGGAGCGGTGATAGTATACAATGACAATGAGTGGTCCAAGCACCAGCCGACCCCGAAAAAGGCACAGGGCCCCTGCTGCCACAGGCCAGGGCGTGAGTTGTCAAATTTGCAATGCCTCAGAGTCAATCGGCACGACTGACCCCAGCCGTGATGCAAAGGCCATGTAGTCACTATCGCCCTTGGGCATTGAAGCACTTTGCTTTGATCAAGCAAAGCCTAAGATGAAAGTTTAAGTCTTTCTTCCAGGAACCTTGGGCTGCGGAAATCGGTGAAACGGGTGACTAGTCTACAGTCTACACACCCTGGACGCCTGAAGCACTCAACTCAAGGACTCAGCCCGGAGCTCGACTGGGGCCGCGGAGATCGTGCCAGGTCATAGGATCTTGCCTGTGTCATCCCTTAGACCTTTCTTCTTTCTGGCTGCTGCGGCGACCTTTTCCCTGTTTGGCCAATCCTTGCAGGTAGCTGGATCCACACATGGATTGCCTTCGAGGCATGAGCAGGACTCGTTCTTGAACATGCCGTCAACCGCAGCTACATCCTTCTCACGCATCACTTCAGCATCGTAAACAGCAGCCGCGCCAGCCGCCACATACTTTTTTAAGGACTGGTTGTCGAACCAAGTGAGCTTGGGCCAAAGCTTCTTCACCTTCTTTGCATATCCTGGCTCCGAGGCGACGTCGTTCTCACGCAGGTCGAGCTCCAGAAGGTTCGGGCACTTCGCAGCCAAGGTGTCCAACTCTGTAAGGTCTTCGAGTGCGTTGTCATTGAGCTCCAGTGTGCGAAGCTCGCTCATCTTCTCCAGATCTTCAAAGCTGGCGACGCCACAGCCCTCCGCTTGCAGCTTCCGCAGCCGGGGCAGTTCCGCCAGGGCCCTCCAAACACCGAGAACCTCGGAAAGCTCCACGAAGCTCAGGTCCAGGACAAGGAGCCTTGGAAAAAGCTCTGCCAGCCCGTCAAGCGACGTGATGGGATTCGTGCTGATATTCAGGTACCTTAGCCACAGTGGGCCTCCTAAAGCCTGTGCCGAGGCAAGCTGGTTCTCGGACACATCAGCCGCGACGAGCTGCTTCCGCTGCCCATCGCTCAGTTGCAGCCTATCAAGTTCGGCATCTTTGGCAGCCAGATGGCTGGGTGCAGAAGGTTCCGAGGAAGCCTCGATAACCTCCCACTCCTCCTCCTTTATCCGCGTCAGGGCAAGGTCATCGCTGACCTCTGCCCAAGGGTCTGGCACGGATAGGTGGATCTTCACCGGCTCAGGCTCTTTGGCTTCTGGTTTCTGATCAGGAGCCGTGGTTTCTGCCTTGGGCTCCGCATCCTCCCGGGGACCCTCCTCCTCGGGCTTCGGGCTGGGCGGCGACTCCTTCTGCGCCTCTGCACGGGCCGCCCGTGCGGCTGCGGCACCTGACCCAGCCGGAGCAGAGCCGCTGCTCTCTTTCAGAGGGATCGCAGAATCCGAAAGCTCCAAGGGCTCTTTCTGTTCCGGCTCCGCTTCGGCCTTGGCTTTGGGCTTGGCCTTGGCCTTGGCCCTGACCTCCTTGGCGTCTTTCTCATTCTCCTTCTTGGCCTTTGGCTTCGGCTTCGCCTTCATGGCGAGGGCTCACCGGCCTGTTCCTTCGAAGTCCAATTTTCTCTAACTCTATAGGTGTTTGTGGGATACTGATCTTACTGCCGGAGTCCCTTGAGCCCGGGGAACCAGCACAGAGACGGTTCGATTGGGCCTTAATGAACTAGCTCCGACATGCCCTCTCATGGGGATCGGAACGCATCTGCCGGAGAACATTATCACCAGAATAGCCAGCACTGCAAGTGGCAAGGACAACAACAAGAGTGGTTTATTGGTAGGAATACTGGATGAACTGCGATAAGTCTTGCAGCAGCCCTGACAAACCCTCATAGGTGCAGGTTTCAATTCAATTTAACTAAAAAGCCTGCTTCCTCTGAAAATCAAACAGAAGTTTGGTAAGTTGTAAGTTTGATTTAGCGGGGCTTATCCAGCATCCAGACTTTCGGGCTCTTTTTGGTCAACAAAATGCAAAGGTGCGGCAAAGCCCTCATGAACTGCTACCTGAAACAAGTAATCAGAGGCCCAAAGCTCCAGAACCCGCCTTGGTGCTCTTTGCCCCAACGTTCATCTGAAGGGACCGGCCCCGCGGCGAGGTAAGCACTGAAGCTCCACAGCTTCGTGCAACGTCCGCGGTCCGGTCCTGAGTAGTGTGGGCTGGCACCATGCCAATGCCAGTGACGATCTGCCTTACCTGGACTCCAAGAGTATGTAAAATGGCCCGATGCCGATACCCCATGCAAGCCTGCGGCCTAGCGCAGTCGGCATCAGGGGAGCTGCTCCGGTCGGAAGGTCAGACTACGCCGCGACGACATCGAGGATGGGCAAATGCGCTCAGTGAAAGAGATCTTGAGGACATAACTAATCAACCCTAAACCCTAAACCCTAAACCAACTAGCTGCGAGCCTGTGAAGGCTTAAGGCCTTCCGACTTCCACAGCTTGGCTGAACTGGAGTGAGTAGTAGAACAGACAAAGCAGTGATGCAGGAGGAAACATAGCGAATTACCATCAACCTCTGCAGACAGACGGAGTGTTATAACGGCGGGCTATCGTTGCGTGTCCATCAAGCCGTTGTGGCAATAAAACCCTGGGACTCACTCGAAACTCCGTGACGACAGGATTCTGAACTGCACAGCCGCGCCCGTGCCTGGAAGCTAACTCCAAATCAGTCTTCAAGTGCTTGCCATGGCCGCAAAAACGGAAATCCACCTCCAACTACGCCTCCTAAGCCCAACTACTGTCGAGGATAATTCACACCCAGAGAAGCCCCTTCTTGTCTTCCTGCTCGCATTTCCTCCCTTTCGTGCCGAGGAACGACCGAGCCAGGATCTACGACCACAACCTCACTGGGAGGTGGCTCCTGTGACAAACCCTCGATGCAGGGCTCGGGAACTGGTACTATGGATGCACGGAGACAAGTCTCATCAGGGCACCGGGTGGGTGGCACAACAGAGGCCGCAACTGTCAGGAACGCCCAAAGACTGTCAAGGCCATCCCCGTCCTGGCTGAACACTGTTCTCAACGTTGCGGGCAAGGCCTTCTCCTGCAGACTAAAGCCTAAACCCTTTTGGACTCTTGCAAGCAGCCGGGAAACTCCACAAGACAGCGCGTAAACCCTCCAGCAGCACTCGTGGCTACTATAAAGGATCGAACATTCGCGACTCACTAGTTCAGTCGTAGCAATGTCAGTAAGCAAAACTATCTCAAAGGACCCTAAACCCCTAAACCCTAAACCGTCTCTCCAAGTCGTTGCTACAAGGGGGCAAGCTCCTCATTCATCGCCGGGATGATAACAGCAATGCTCATGGCAGAGGAGTCCATGATGTTCGGCGTAGCTGAATGGCCAGGGTCAGCTAATGCTACTACACTGCTACTACCGAAGTTACCGAAGCCTCAGCAGGCAAGACTCGCTTCGAACAGCAAATATCTGAAGATGCCTTCTCCCAGCACTGCATGTAGCGGTGCAAAGCTAAAGCACCAAATTGAGCCGACACACCCACGCTCGAGCGAACCGAGGGCATGTTCATGGAAAGCGTACAGGAAGACCTTTCCACTCTGAGCATGTTGCTGAAGCATGAGGTCTTCGTCTTCTTGCGCCTCATTATAAGCACCTCGGCTTACATGCGCTTCGGATCGACTGTTGCGGACAGTCCTGCAGGAGCCAGATTCAGGATGACCCCTGCTAGCCGCGACGGCATGGATCCAAGGGCCAAGGGGGGTGGTCAGGACCGTAGCTCCGCACCCCTCCGCACTCTGACTTTCGACAACTAACTACTCACAGCAGTGGTGTTGTGCAGCAACTTGGCTTCTGGCGAATGGGGCCTGCCTGGCGACGACAGCACTGCACGATGGCAGTTCCGGCTGCAGTTCGATATACGGCAGCCCACGTGGATGCAACATGATGAAACTTAAGGTGACAGCAGCCAGCGACTGTGGAAGAGACAGAGCTACAGACGGCTTCTGCATACAGGATGGCCTTGACGGCGCTGATTATAAGCGACTGCCCGTCCAAAGCGTCCAAGTTGAGGCCCAGTGATGAGCCGGGCGCCTGCAGGGTCGCTGAGCTTGAAACTTCACACAGCCCGAAAGTCTACACTTGCTGCTCGCCTGGCCGGCTTTTCTAGTTTTGACTCATTTTCCGCGAAACGAGCCCTGCCGAGAGCCAGACACGATCTATCTGCACTTCGAATTCCGGATTGCTCCTGGCACGATCCCGCCCGCTTCATGCGGGTGAATGCTCGGCAGAGATGTGGAAAGGATGGACGCAAATCTAAGGCTTCCACGTGCCAGCGGCTGTTGTGGCAAGCGATCTTGCTGTTAGAAGGCCGCTGCCAGATGACATGGCCTGGTGAAGCCCACAAGACACATGTGACATCAGTCTGGGCATAAGTCTCAGATGTCCTTTGTTTGATGCCCTGGTAAGCATGCTGTTCGCGCAAATTCTGTATGTCGGTTGAAGGGAAGACAGGCGTCAGGGCTTCAACAAAGTGATCTGTTAAACTATGTTAAACTCCATGTAACAAAACTTCGTGGGCCGTCTTTGTGGATCTTCAGATCACCGCCGGAGACGCACAGGCTTGCTCTTTCCCACCGAGCCTGGTCGCTCATGCCGGCGTAGCTGTCCTGCAAAGCAAACAAGGCTTGAAGAGGCTGAAGTATGTCTCCCTGCTCTTCGGGCTCTCGTGCATCAAGCTTGGGCTTGGAGTTTATTTTTTAACCCTTCCAGTGACGCCAAAAGCCCGGTCCCTAGCACTGTACGGGGCAGTGAAGGAGGAGAAGGAGACACCATTCCTCGGACACAAGGGCTGACGAAATCACTGGGATGGTAAACGGGAAAACTGCAAGGTGTCTCTGGCTCATAACCAAGGCTCTTGGAAGGACTGTTGTCGCGCATGTCCTCCAAGAGGGTCTTTCCCCGGGATCCCTGCAAGAGCTGCTGATGCTAATAATCGCATGAAATGAACGGATCGGGCAGAGTGGCACAAAAACGCGGGCTGTCCTGGGATGTCTAGAGCATCCCAGGAAGTACATCTACCCTGCGCAGTGCGGGCACATTTTCTGGCTCTGGCCGCACGGCTGAATCCCCAGCCAGAACCTCGGCAGAGCCGACAAGGTCTGTTTCCAAATTCGCTGAGCTCTGACCATGCGCTTGAAGAGTGGAGTCTGCAGTTCAGACAAACCTTTCAGCGGAGTAAGCTGCTGATGTGTGTCTTCATGCTTGTCTGAACCCGGACATCGAGTTCAGACCCATTTCTCGGTCTCATATGTCAGACATTTCTGTCGCAATCAGACAGCCCTGATGTTCGAAGTCGTGGCTTCTTGCCCGGTGCGAGTATCCCTTTGCAACCTGATCTCCTGGCTTCTGCGGGACGCGTTGGTGCCGCCAATGGTGGCAGTGGACAGCGACGGAGCATTGCAGATGGCCTTCCACTCCGCAGCGGAAAGGCCTGCAGCGGGAAATGGCGACAATTAGTCCTATTATACTACAATTTTTTCGGCACTCAGTATACTACAGTTACTGTGAGGGACTAACCTGTTGTCTGCGTCGGTGCGAAGTTTCTCGTGCTGTGTTAATGGGCTGGTCCCTCTGCTGTTGCCATTCCAAGCATTCCCGCTTGCAAAAAGCTCAGCACCTCCTCTTTTCGGCTTTTCGTGATCCAGTCTGTTTCAGTCTGTTTGAATATCATGTGCAATGTGCTGTCGTCGGACTCGACTGGAAGGAACCCACACCCTAAACCGAGCTTGGCCTGGGCTCGGTGTAGGTGGCCAGGGCTCTTCCACGAAGACTTCCTTCCACGGCTTTTATCTAAGGGCTTTAGGAGAGACCCTTAATAGGGACCCTTGTAGGTTATTGGGGTTAACATGGAGACTACCTGGCTATATTCCCTCCTAAAGTCCTCAGATTCAAGGCTCTCGGCTCCCCTCTTCGCACTGCAGGGAAGCTACGAGGGCACTTTCACCACGAGGACAACGGCCAATGCAGCTACTGTATCGCACGTCCGGCAGTCGCCCTCGTCGTCGTCATGTTCGTTTAGCGCCGGCGTCGTCGTGCCAGCAGCGCTGGCAGAAGCAGCTGCCAAAAAAAAGGATGAATTTGCACTTTGCAACTTTGACCTTTCGGGGGCCGCTGCAGACGGACGATATCCGATATCGGGAATCAACCGCTGAAGTCAGAGAGGAGACTGACCTTGTAAGGCACCACCGGAAAGCGGAATGTACTGAAATGGCTCAGCCAAAACGGTACTCGAAACTGAACCGACAGAAGATGCGACACTGACTGTTAGCAGTTAGCAATCCAAGCATCGCAAGTGGTCTGGGCGATTCGTGCTGAAGACAGGAACAGAATTGGGTAGTTTGTCAAAACTACGCAGGGTCCGTTTCTAGGTCTCAAAAATATACGGGACCTGTACAAGCACTTTCGAAACCGGAGCTTTGCATTCACAGGCACAAGCAGACTCATTTTGTCCAATGAGAGGGCTGGCAACTCTGGCAAAATTTGGGGCCACGCAGTGGCCTTAAGAGGTCACGTGCGGGGGTCCGGCTTGGAAATGGCATCGAAATGGGAGTAGGAGTTGGGTGATTGACGGGGGCGTTGGCCAGCCAGTGATCCTAAGCCACAGGCGCATCTATCCTCAATACTTTTTCTACGAGTGCCTGCATCTTTGCCGATGCATCTTCACATATCACCACCAAGACCAAGCGAACTCACTCACATCACACATCTGTCACTAGGAAATTGGAACACGAGTGAGCGAATCATGCATACAACAGCGAGGTGCTGCTTTTTCCGACAAGTGGCGAGGTTCTCCTGCCGCACCGCAAGGTCTCCGCTGGACGTGGAGACCCGCCATCGGCCATCATCGCGTTCCTCTGCAAGGAGGGCCTGGCAGGGCTTCTTCGATGCTGGGTTCTGCCAGGACACGTCCCAGTCGCATGAGAGGGGGTTCCAATGTTGCGGGCTGGCAAAGGGATGTGAAAAAGCCCGCAGTGGCGGGCAGCATGTCTGCGGCTTCCTGCTGAATGTTCGAAGTAGGTTTTCACATGCAGCTGGAAGACCCAACTTCCCATTACTCCGTTGCTGAAACAAAGACCGAGGAGTGCCACAGCTGAATCGGAAGGATCAATCCTCAACCAGATACTTTAGCTGCTGCTTGTTGCCCAAATCCCCTGGAACCTTTCGAGCGGTTTGCTCCTGGTTGTAAGATGCGGCTCTAATCCCTTTCGAGCAGTTTTCCTTTTTCTCAAATGCGAAAATCCCTTTCAATGAGTTTGACTCCTTTTTGTCTCAAATGCTCTAGTTCCTTTCGAGCTGTTCGCGGCCTTTTCTCAACCGTTCTTATACCATTCGAGCATTTTGTTTCTTCTTCCAAGATGCTCTAGTCACATTTGAGCAGTCTGCTGTTTCTCAGCCAGAATGACTCCTGGACCCTACACCCTTTTTTGAGCAGGGGCTGCAGCGCACATTAAGGACCCTGCACCCTATAAACCCTCAATCCCGATGGGTGGGAGGCCTCGGAACCGTTGAGGTCGGCCCTTCTTGTCAGCCTCTGCAGCAGCGGAGACGGGTGGCAAGAAATTACGAAGTGAAGCCCCAAAGCCCAAAACAGCCTTACAAGCGCATGGAGTTCTAAATCCCGTAGATCCTACAAATTACCTTCAACATCCCCCAATGGTCCGTGTCATCTGGCCCGGCGGCCCGGAGATTCGAGCCCAACGCCCTGGCACAGGGGCAGCTCCCACCGCAGTAGGAGGACGCAGCTGTGACGCAAAAGGGTTCGCCTGGGCATGACGGCTGTACTGCGCGAGGAATGCCGGAGCTTCCCAGTTTTGCAAAAGACGCACTGGAAGTACGATGAGGTACAACAACTGTGTTGACACTCACACTCGGACAAGCCTGGCAAGGTCTGTATCGATACTAGCCCCAAGTTCAATAATGGTATCACTATCTGTCACTATCTCTACCCGAAGCCCTCAATTGGGCCCTCAAGCTCACAAGCTCTGAAGACAAGTGGGGGTTTCCGAAAATAGGGGACCCCAATATAGCACCCTAAATAGTAGGATGCCTATTATAAGGACCCCCAGAATGAGGTAACCCCCCAATTTTCTGTAGCACCCTAAATAGTAGGATCCGTATTATAAGGACCCCCAAAATAAGGTAACCCCCCCACTTTTCTGAGACTCCCTAAATAGTAGG
>CAJNDV010002314.1:84364-99455 GCA_905221635.1 Symbiodinium sp. CCMP2456
AGTAGTAGTAATGGTAGCAGCAGTAGTAGTAGTAGTAGCAGCAGTTCTCGCAGGGCTCAGGGGCCGGCAAAGCTGGTGAAGCGATTGTCGCCTTGAAGCTCAGCTTGCAGCACGTCGTCAAAGGACTCCCACATGAACTTCATGGAAGCCTACAGGGTTTTAGGGTTTAGGGTTTTAGGGTTTAGGGTTTTAGGGTTTAGGGTTTTAGGGTTTAGGGTTTTAGGGTTTAGGGTTTTGGGGTTTGAGGGGTTAGGGTTTTAGGGTTTAGGGTACTACAGTGGGCAGTTCTCTAAATTAGGGTCCCTGTTGGGGTCCTTTTTATAAGGCTGCCGTACCCACACAAAGGGACCCTGGTTTAGAGAACTACCCTAGTAGCACGAAGAGACTTCTTAGGGCCCCTCCACAGCGTTTAGGGTTTAGGGTTTAGGGTTTAGGCGGTACTCTCTATGAGAGAAAATGAGAGTGGCACGACACAGTGCCTCCATCTTCTGGCACCCGCGGCGGCTGACCAGATAGCCCCACACTCCACAACAACCCGTGGAAAGCAGATCTTCGCCTGTCATTGCCCGAGATCCAATAGAATAGAGGAAGTATGTGCTCTCCTGGCATAAGGTGGGCTTGTAACCATAGAGCTCCGCCATGTACTCCTCCTCGCTCGACCTGCTCGCCGAGCAAGGATGTCTCAGCTGCATGACCTTGCGGCGCTGTGCATACTGCAAGCTCCGCAAGCGCCAATCTAAAGGACCCAAGATGACGACATCCAGAAGATCACCAGCAGAATCCAGGATGTCTCTCAAGACGCCACTGAAGTCAGGACTCAGAACCTGGTCATCCTCGAGCACGACCACGAAGGGAGATCCTTCCTCAAAGCCCTGGCGCAAAGCCCGCACGTGTGACAACCAAGATCCGGCGTAGCCCACGTAGTGCCTCTCTTGGTCAGCAGTCAACGCCACACCAATGCCGGGTCGAGCCTCGTCCCAGCGCAAGGCGAAGCTTGTCAAGTCCCTGGTGTATGGCTCACATTTGCTGCGTCGCACCACGCGATGCCGGCCATCCGTCGCCGCAAAGCGCCGCGCGCGCAGGTCGCAGCGCTGCACCTCTCGCCTCATCTCCTCGAGCCTGACTTGGCAAACTCAGGAAAAAAATCAACTCAATGCCACTGCCTTTAAGGCCGCGGGACAACGTGCCGTGCCGTGCCTGTGTGGGCTGCGGTCTAGATTCACGACGAAAACGGGAATGTCCGGCCCAGACTTTGCCAAAGAACTCGCCTTTGAAAGGCCTGTCTCTTCCTGGAAAGGTAGCTCCTCCGTCACTTTGTGGTAGAGCTGCTCTGCAGCAGCACGGAACTGCTTGAGCAATCCCTCCTTAAGTGCGAAAAGAGAGAACCAAGAAAATGCTCTACACATCTCGACACGTTTGCCGGCCGAGTGGCTGTTTCTGTTTCAGCCGAGTGGCTACAAGGGGCCTTCTCGCATGAGCCGCGGCCAAAGCCATCCGCGCCAATGCTCGGGGCGACAGCCCCAGGCCTGGCTCTGAAATCTTTCTCGTGCCTTTGACTCCGCTCCACTACTCACTGTGAAGAGCCGTTTTTGGTACCTACAAGTACCATAGTATGCCACAGTAGCTAGGCACACTGCATTTCGAGCTTCATGCAAGTTTTCGAATTACGACAGGGGCTTTTCGGGTGTCCTTAGACTCGCCGGCCTGCAGGAAGGTCTTCAATGCCTCGGACGCATGGATCCTTCGGGACGTCCTGCCAGCAGTGATTTCAGGAAACGAGAGAATCAGCCAGACTCTCAAGGGCAGAGTCACATAGGAGTAGTGAGTAGTGCAAGCATGACAAGCATCCTCTGCCCGCCCACAGCTCTGGCGACACTCATCGCAGAATTCTCCTCGCACAAGACAGCGCGAGACATGGCTGACGCTTTATACAGGGGTCTACCTTCCTGCGGAACATACCTCGTGCCAAGAAACGAGATGCATCTTCGGACTTCCAGAGCCGGGGCGCAAGCCGCCAGCAGGAGAAACAGCATCGCTGAGGCCGCGCACCCCCGTCCAAGAGCCCAAAGTCCTCCTCCCGGGCATCCACGGAAACGCCCTCCAGCCAGATGCGCCAGCGGCCCGTAACCAGGCAGAACTCTCCCAGTAAACCAACGCTGCCACAAGGCACCGACCCCAAAGCTCTCCGCAAAACCACCGCAGATCCAGGGCTTGGCACGGGAGGACCTGCTCGACCCTGCAGACGATGACCGGCTTCCGTCAGAAATGCATCCATGAGATCCTGCTGCTCTGGCGCACAGGACAATGAAACAACCAAGTCAGCCAGATCTTCCATGGAAAGCCCATCGAGACGCGATGTTGCATTGCGGTTGACGGAGAGGAGGGCCTGCAGTAGACCAAGGCCACCCTTCGTCAGCTGCATCAAATCCGCCAGTGCCAGAGCTACTCGGGGCAGCGACCTGGTCGGAAGCTCTTGGGGAAGGTCCCTCAAGTGCCAGGCGAAGTGGTCGGCGAGTTCCAGCAGCCTGGCACCCAAGATATCGTAAACACACGGCTGGGCCAGCCCACACAGGAGCCCAGCAAGTGCATCGGGTGCTTTGTCCGGAATGTCCTGTAAAGACTCCAAGGAATGAAGGAGCTCCTCGTTCAGAGCCTTGGCTGTCAGAAACACCCAGAACAGCTCCGCGGCCGCAGCCATTTCGCCCCTGGCAGCCCTCGTGCGGACCATGGCAGCCGCCTCCGCGCAGCGCTGGTCCAGCGCTCCGTCGCCATGCGCGAGGCCGATGAGCTGCAGCTCTGCGGCCAGAGAAACCCAGTCGGAGTTATGACAGGGCTGGGCATCCTTGGCTAAGCTTCGCAGAAGCAGCCGAAGCAGGTTCTTGAAGTCGAAGGGCGTCCGCAGTTGCACTTGAGCGATGGCAATCATCGTCCTGGCATGCAGCCAGGCTGCGCATTCTCCCGCCAGATCGCACAGGGCTCTCAGATTCTGCGGCACTTCATTCGCATCCGCTGCCGCAGCGAAGGCCACAGCAACGGAGCTCGTTAAAGTCTCCGATGACGCAGCTGCTTCAAGCTTCCACTCCGGCCAGAGACTTCCCCAGGGCCCTTCTTTGGGGTCTTCTTTCTGGGTCCCTCCCTGGTCTCCACAGGGCATCCTGATCTGGAAGTCAAGTCGCAAGGCTGCAAGAGACGGCCTCCTTCGAGGATGAGGAACCTGGAGCTGCGCTTCTGAGCCTCATCAAGGGCCCCAGCCACCCGAACGGCCTGGGCGCGGGCGCATGGCTTCATCCACGTACCGCTCCGAAGCTCTGCACAATGTCACGTCGCTTCCGACAAGCTCCGGGACCAAATGCCACCCTTTTGAAATCACCCTCTTAAACCTATAAGGCTATAAGGCTTTAAAGTATAGTTTTCAAGGGGCCTCAACTCTACCTCTGGCATCTGGCTTGCCTATGTTTATTTCGAGAAGCAGTCGCGACTACAATGTGATGCGGACCAATCTCGTCTCGCATCGACGGCCATATGCTTATGTCAGTGTAGAATGTCGAAAGTTCCCATGCAAACCAGCTTCATTCTTGCAATCTTCACAGCACGAAAGCCACTGGCTGCGGCACGTGTCATGCGTCAACAATGAAAGACACTTGTTTCCGTGGGGCTCACTGGAGAAATCCAGTAATTCAAGTCTGCTTCTCGCCTGCCCAGGGAGTTCCTGCCATCAGCAGTCCCAAGGCGTGTGCACAGTAGCAAGGGGCCAACACTGCTCTCAGCAACAGGCCTTCCCAAGCACCGCGGCATGCGTAATTGCATCCTCGGCTGTTCGGAACTGTTGCAGCCGAGCTTGTGATCCAAATGCATCGGAGAGCTGGGGTGGCCATAAGCAAAAGCTAAGTTCGCCATCTTAGTTTCATGCCGGGCTGCATCTGCAAGGTTCAAAGCATCGTCTGCGCGCTTGTTTGGAGGTGCCTGGTGGCCGACAGGTTGGTCCCGCAGGCGGAGATGTGTACTTCTACGAACAAGGTCTGCGAGGCAACAGGGCCAAAGGCCAGGACAAAAAGGAAACTACTGTATTACTATTACTATTACCATTATCATTATTGGCATTGCCTAGGATCCTTAGCTTGCTCACTAGTGTCGACTCCAAACCATCCTGTCACAGAACCATAAGCAGAGCAAGCATGGACAGAACTCCACAGTGTCGACTCTCCTGGGGTGGCGAGCGTAGCTTGCGACGAATTGAGCTTGAGCCAGAAGCCAAGAGCCTCTCTCCAAACTGTATGTCGATGGCTATAGGAACGCAGCCTACACGAAACCATGACGACTATATCCCAAGACCGTCAACTATCCCATGTGGCCCAAACACCAAGCAAAATTTGAATCCGGTTTGAAGGAGGTTACAGCTACCAGTACATCTTAAATCGTCGTACAAAGCCTAACGACCAGAACGAGCTGTCCCCAATGAAGACCAGTGACGGCACGATTTGAGTCTTAGAGGCCCGGGCCGCATGTCCGTCGAGAGGACCTGGTGGTTCCTGCAATCGCGTTACACGGAAGAGGGGTTTTTTGCCTCCTACTTACCACGGACGAGCCCGCATTGCAGGGTAATGGAAGAGGGGTTTACGGTTTAGGGTTTAGGAGCCTTCAATCGGCTCATGCCGCGCCTCAGGCGGCTTGTCCGGATCAAGCTCTCCGCGATCCTTACCTGAAGCATGCCACGGCTACGACCTTCTCACAGGCCTAGAAGGGGACCTAGACTTACACTTCTGACGGGAGTTGAGTGCGAAAAGCTGGCGATAAGCCGGTGCTTGTCTTGTCCGGCTTGACTCTCTGACCGTGACTTTGTCAACGCTTTCTTAGAACCGCCGCAGCTTCCAACAGGTCAGTCAGCCAGCTTGGACTACAACGACCTCAGATCTGGGAAGCTGCTGGTCAATGTCTAGTGAGTCTAGTAGCTTGGGCCGGTGCCATTGACCTGGTCACCTGCTCCACAGCAGCATGCCCTCAGTGCAAGCTCGGTTTTCGCAGAAACACCTCTGGATGTGGGGGTTTCAGAAAATAGGGGACCCTGATAAAGTATCCTAAATAGTAGGATCCTTATTATAAGGACCCAAAATAAGGCACCCCTTATTTCGGAAACTCCCATGCTCTACTCCTTGCTCTCTGAGCTCTGCGCGTGCAGAACATTTGCCTGCTGCACTCTTGGCGGTCTCGTGCCTGCAGAGCGGCAGAGCATCCCTGGAGCCTACAGACGAGCATCATTATTACTATTATTATCATTATTATTTTCTATATATATATATATATACTTGCCATACACGATTATACATCTTTGTATAGCATTATGTATTATATTTTACCCCTGAAGCCCAGAAGCCGAGGCCGTGGCCTCCAAGGTGCCGTGCACCAAGGAGCGTTTTGCCCCCACTCGACTCCCGGAGAGGGCTCCGGAAGTCAAGGCTTTGAGAAAATGCGGAAGAATGCGCACGGGTGACTACACGGGAGCAATAGGACCTAAAGAACAAACAGTGTGAACCCGACAAGCCAACTCCGCGACCTAAATTAATCCTTCATACATCTCCTCCAAAAGTCAACAGAAAATCAAACACCCTGAACCACGGTACTATTAGGTGGATGTTTCAAGGTTTTTTGGGGGTCGTCTTTCCGACAACTCGCCGGGACGAATCCGCAAGCATGTAGTCCACCGTTCTGAACAATTCAGACAACAGCAACAACGACTTCCCTCAACCAACCCAACCTATCCGAAGCAAACCTAAGGCAGCCCAACCTAGGCCCAATCCCAAACTAACCTCAACAAAAACCCTGACCCAACCCATTCTAGCCGACTCAAGCTCAGCCCTGACCCACGCAATGTGGCCGAGACCAAGACCCTGACCCAAGCTACTACCCTAAACTCCGAGCCATAAGAGCCTAAACCGCACGCCCAGCAGTTGGTCTGCCAGACATGATGCATTCATAGGAGATGATTTTGACATGGTTACTGATTTCTTGTTCTCCATTCTTGTTATCGGGGTAAGCAGGGCTCCAAATCTTTGAGTCCTTTGGGCTTTGTGGTTGACCCTCTCACAACTCGGACTTGCGGGCGAGGTTCCATGGTGGCAGGTCGGCGTGATACAGTTCACTACCAGTAGCTGCCTTGCCCTTTTGTGTTTTAGGGTTTATGGTCCAGGGCAGTTTAGCAGCGGCGCTCTGAGAATGCAGTGAGGCTCCAAGGCTTCTGCGAAAAGAGAAAAGACGGCGAAGGGCGGGAGGGAAATGTATTTAGGGTAGCCCTTACACAACAAACATGGAGGCATTTTTATATATATATATATATATACACACATACATACACACGCACACACATACACACACGCTTGCTATACAATATAAAATATACCCCACGTCCAGTGACTGGCATGTCACTTCTTTACAGCTGTTAACCGGTGGCAAGAGTTGCGCTGACGGTTTTTCTTCGCGAGTAAGACGCCAAGTCGTTTGGCGGTGGTCCGTTCGCTTTGGACACGGCAGCCTCGACAGTGTCAAATGTGAGTTCCTGTGCAAAGGCCATAGCAATACGAACCACTCTATTCGTTTTGAAGCTACTTCAACTACCATGCACCCCCACTGTCGATGTGCTGCCAGCAAGAGACGCAGGCGGCGCCTGGATCGGAACGGAAGAGACCTTCCATTCAGCTCCTGCAGTGCACACAACGAGCAAGTTGCGACAAGCCGTTCAGCTGTGCCCTCAAGAAGCGTGCGTGGCTCACCTCTTCACGGTACTATCAATAAACACACGCGAAGGAGCAGTCAACACACAGCACCACGGAGCAGCGCATTCAGCTTGTGCCCGAGCCTGATGGTCTGGCCGATGATCGGGCAGAGCCGTTGACAGGTGCCCTTGCTGCAGCTGCTCGGGCTCCAACAACTTCTGCAAACTTTCAACATGCGCCGTGCCCAGGGCGGTGTGCCTGTGCGGCCTCTCGGCCATGGGCGGTGGCGGCAGTGGGGGCAGCTCCAACTCCTCCGTCGTAGCAGGGCACACTCCTCTCCCTCTCGAATCGGCCTCTTGGAGCTCGAAATCTTTGCCTCGAGACAGTCCGAATCCAAATCCGAATGGACTGCGGCTCCTCAGCCGCTACTGGCGAGTACCAGAATTTCTCGGCATCAGAACCTGCAGCCAGCAGCTGCCAGTGCCATCAGAGGCCGAGGCTCAGCTCCATTGCTGAGCTCCCTGCCACAAGAATCTGCTGCATAGTCGGACTCCGGCCCCTGTCGAAGAGGCTCGTACCAATTCAATTCACCTGTCACCAGAAGTTTCTGGGCCACGTGGAGCATTCAAGGCTGTGGCTGCACGGGCACATGCCCTCTCGCTTGAGGATCCGGCTCTCCGGCCTTGGCGCCGAGTGCAATCCAGCGGTCTTTGGGCTTCATGCTATACTCGGAAGGAAGGTACAGTACATTGTGCAGTCTTTTTCCATGGCGCCACACCATGAAGTCTTGCGGATGCTCTTGCAATGCATCTCAATCCATGTCCTCGAGATCCTGAGAGACATCGAGATGAGATGGTGGCTCCTGACATGCTCGTGGAACTCCGACAGTCCCTCTTTGCTCTGAGGCAACATGCATGGGGAGATCAGCCTGAATCCGACTCTGCCATCCTCCAAATCCAGCCCTGCAATCTCCTCCATCTCCAGGCCCTTCTCGGCACGAGCTGCCACCTGCTCAATCGCACGGCCTCGACGTTTGACAAACTGCGGCTTCCTTCACCATATGTATATATATATATATATATGTGCAAATGCAATGTGAGAAAAAAACAACCTTTGCTCAGCCTGCAACTAAACTCAGCCACTCCACGCCACTCTGTAGATAGCCGCTCCAGCCGCGCAGCCGCCAAGCGCCCCCAGGCGCCCGGGCCGCAGGCACCGGCAGCCACTCTCAAGCTCTCCTCTGGCTGTTCCACAGGATGGCCCACTACAAGCATCAACCGCGGCCCAAAAGCTGGGCAACTGTCCAAGTTTCAACTCTTTTCATCTCTTTTCAACCCACCCAGTATCCAATTTGAGTACGGGTTAGAACCCATACGCAGAAGTCTCAAACTCCTCGAGCGGTGCCCTCCTCCAGCAGTTCTCGCCATCGCTCAGAGCCGCTTGCGACGGCTGCCAGCGCTGCCTCTGCCGCCGCTGCTGCGTGGCTAGGGGACCTCCGGGAAAGTGCTGCGGGTTGCTACGATGGCAGACGGCTGTTGATGCGACACCGACCGGAAGGGTGTAGCTGCTTTCGAAAGTATAGATAGGCCCAGATAGGCAAACCCATTTTCGACATCACCTGTTTACATCTGTTGCAAAGACTGACCTCAGCAAACAGCAGCTGCAGTCTACTTCTGACCAGCTATTCCAACTATTCTTTCTGTAGGGCTCCGTCGTGGATAGTGAGGACTTCACTAAGGCTCCGAAGCTTCTGCAGCTCCATGGTTTTGCAAACGGTGCTTCCGCTTGCAAGCGACAATGGCTGCAGCTCCGCATTGACCCGGCGAACTGCCTTAGATTGCTTCTCTGGCTTGTAGACTCCGCACAAGTGACAAACATCCTCTCTGCAGCTCCTACTGCCAGTGAACTCGAGCGCAGCTTCCACGACAGCTTCCATAGGCTACACAAAACGCATCGCGCAGCCGGGTGTCCAGCCACAACTCCAAAGCCTCGGCGTGCCGCGCAGCCTCCTGTCATCTTCAGCGTTCCCCGGAACTTCATCGAATCAGCTCGTGTACGTGGCACCCTGTCCTGCAAACCGAAAGCCAGCTCCCACGCAGGCGCGACCCAGTAGGAGCCCAGAAGGAGATTCAGCAAAGCCTCGGAAAGAGTTACGCATCGCAATCAACACGCATCGGGGGTCTTGATGGATGAAAGAAGGCTCCGTCCAAGTCCCAGGAGTCGCCAAGGGGCCGATGCGGCTCGGGCGCTTTCGCTGTGAGTGTCCAGCTCCGGATGCTCCAGGTTTTCACAGCCCAGGGCAGCCCGATAGACTTAGCAGTTGCGGCGCTCGAAATCGAGACACAACATATAGAAGGAAAAGTGGCAGCCTTGGCAGAAAGTAGTAAAAGTAAACTAAGTAGCAGCAGAAGCAGCAGCAGCAGCAGGAGTAGTAGTAGTAGTAGTAGCAGCAGCAGCAGCAGTAGTGGTGGGCTCCTTGCGACCAAAGAAGCCCAAAGCTTCTCCCTGAAAATCTTCTTCCTTGGTTGCAAACTGGGAGTTATGGTTTAGGGTTTAGGGTTTAGTCCCAGCATCGTATAATGGGAGTTTTTTTTGACACTCACACTCGGACAAGCCTGGCAAGGTCCACTACGATACTGTCTTCAAGAAACGTTAACAGACGCAACAAAGTAGGTATAATTGGAGTTATGGTTTAGGGTTTCAGCACGCACAGCTGGGACAAGTCTGGCCAGGTTCCGGGTACGCGACGACGGCAAGGGCTTAGGGTTTACACTCACAACTCGGACAATCCGTTTTGGTTAGGTGGTTACCATGGGGTGCTTAAAGACCGCACTCAAGGATGTCACTCACCAACAGAGATGCGGGTGGATGAATCTTTCGGATCTTTGTGCCGCCGTGTCTCGGCCCCAGTTTGCAAAAACCTCCGGAAGACTTTCCCTGTACATTCGGCAGCATCTGCAACCATCTCCCGCAACTCCTGGCGACTTTGAGCAGATCGTGGCTGACTGGCGAATGCCAACGGTCCCCAGCAGCATCAAACCCAATCGCTCTGCACGCGGCAGGTCCGGCTTCGGACTGTACTTCAATCGCCCAAATCCTTCTGTAAACCCGATTGCTCGTTCTTCAGCGAGATTTCAACACAGAAGCGGAGGGTCTGTTGTAAGCTTTGCTGCATGGATGATACGATGAGCCCAGCCATGCTCCGGATGAGGGCACATAAAGTTGAGGACTTATCTGCGGCAAAGAAACCTTTAGCTGGTTAATTTAGGGTTTAGGGTTTTTTTTCCCACCCGCTTCGCTGACTAGGTCGCACTGCAGGGAACAAAGCTTCGAGAGTCGTTCGAACGTGTTTGCAAGTCCCGGGGCAAAACAACCTCTTCGTAGTAAGGACCGAGTAGGCTACACAAGAAGAGGATGCCTGCGCCGAACTCACCTGTGCTCGCAGCTTTCCGAAGGAGTCCGCACTAGCCCGAACAGACACCGATACCCAAGACGGACCCCAATTCAGAAACCCGCGTACTTTGTACAAGAGAAAGTCGCCTGGATTGCAAGGGCTCAACTCCTAAACAGGAACAAAACCAGTAAAACCGCAGAAACAAAACCTCAATAACAGAAGGCGGAGTATAAGCAACTACGAGACTGGCGGTGCAGGGCATTGACTGCATAAATACTACTCGCCGTATGGCACATGCAAAGACATGCTACCTCTGAATTGAAATAATCCCCTTCAAAAGACTACATGCAACTGTGAAAATACAAATTACATTGTCATCGACATGCACAGCAACTCCAAATTCCGAATCCCGAATTCCCAAATTCTTGAATTCCCTCTTGGCTCACTCGGGGAGGGCTGCAACTTGCAACTGGTTTCATTTGCTTCCCTGCGTTCTGTCTCCAGCGAATCAGTAGTTCGCTTTTGACAAAACGCAGGGTCTCAGCTCAGCCAGCATTGGAGGTCCCCACGTCCATGGAGTCGATCCAGTCCCGCTTTTTTTTTTTTGCCAGACCAGTGTCTCGTCCAACGGTGCGCAGATCCGACTCCATCTGCTCGACGCACTGCCATGCCCCCAGAAATGTCAAGTAGCACAGCCCCGCTGGGAGGGAGATATGCGCTTGATACTGCACTCCCGAAACAGAGGCCCATGTAGAGCAGCTGTATTCGTAGGCTCAGCTGAATGCAGCTGATACTCTACTCCAAGTTCAGTTGTTCAGCTGGACCATGTATTGTCGAAAGCAGACAAGCGCAGCCAGACAGGCATATGTCCCCCTCTTTTGGCCACTAACCGGCCAATGCAGAGTTGACCGTCAACTGCAGTCTGCAGGGATGCAGAGCCACCTCCATCATCATGGGTCGGCTCCATATATCTGTAGCGCCGATGGTGCAACACAGATGTTCGAGCGCTTGTATTGGCCGTGTTTGTGGCCCCAGAGCTTCGAAAGAATTCACATCGGGGTGCATCTCCAGGTACCCCTACTGTCCGCCAGCAGATTGAAAGCAGTGGGTGCAAGACGATTGTTCGAGCACCTGCATCGGCCGCGTTGGTGGTCACCGAGCTTAGCAAGGGTTCGCATCGGGATGTATCTCCAGGTGCTTCCACTGTCTGCCATCGGATGTAAAAAGTCAGAGGCAACGCCCATGGCATCTATCTGAGGCAAGGCTCCATGGCGACTGCGTGGACAGAGACGGGAGGGGGAGGAGACAGAGAGGGAGTAAACCAGACGACAGACCACCCTCAAGTCATCAAATCAGCAAAGGCATCAAACATCAAATTCATCAGTTCATCAAATTCAAAGTGAGATTCGTGAATTCCGAATACAACGATAGCGAGAAATAACGCAAATTAATGAATTAACACCATGCAGTAAGAGTCGCGTACGACGACGACGGTGTGCAGGCTGGTGTGAATTCCTAATTAGACGACTCCATACTTCAGAAAAACCCAAGGGCCCCGATCTTTAGAGCGGGCATGAGAGTCTTGCACTCTCGGGCTCGCTATCCTCGTCAGAGGAGACTGCGAAGGTTTCACTCTCCTCCAAAGGCCTTTTGCAGTGGGACCTAGGTTGCTCGTCCAGCTGTGTCAGAACTCCAAGCTGCCTTAAGGTTCTGTGACCATAGAAGGTCGAGTGGCGCAGGAGTTTGACCTGCGGGTGTGCCAAGGGGGGCACAAAGCCTAAAGCGGCCAGCTTGTCACAGAAGGCCAGTGCAGCCTGTTCCGACAGCTGAGGCACAAAAGCTGTCAGGATCCTACGCTCAGGCCCCGACCATCTCTCAGTCCCATGCAAAAGTGATCGGGACGAGAAAAGGATTGGCCGAAAGCGAATGTCATGAAACTCCCCTGGGGTGCGGTCAGTGGGGCAGCTGCCCTGCGTCCACCCTTGAATTCTCCCTTCAGGGCACTCAATCCAAAGTCGACCTCCAGAGAAATCTGAAAGCCCAACAATTAGACTAGGGGCAAAGGAATTACGCAAGTCCCTATGGCAACCTCTACCCGGTCCTGTCCTGACTGAGACTGCAGTAAAGGGCACGTCCTCAGGAGTGTTCGCTCTCACGAACGCCGCAAGCGCCTGTGTAAACTCAGGCTCCTTCTCAGTCAAGCGTGTGGTTGCGTTCGTGAGCCTGGGGTTTTGGCCTACTATTATAAAGAGGTTACGCCCCTCGTCGGAGTCCCAGAATTTGCGGGGCACATGGGTCGTGAGAGTAGCAATAGCCCTACACTGAGCCTCTAGATCTGTTTCCAGAAAGGAACTCAGGAACTGCAGCGACAAATTCCTGAGCGAAATCCTAGCATCATCAACAGGGGGGTCAGTCATGACTGGGGAGCTGACGAGCCTAAAACTTCGGGCAGAAATGTACAGTTATGACAGCGAGGGGCACAGTTTGTGATAAGGCAACTGCGTGAAAGAATCAAGTTGCAGCAACAGGGGGAAGGACCAGTTGATCAGGTGCGAGACATTTCCATGTGTTGTTTTTTTTTGTGGGGGATCAAGGTTGAGGAGGATTCGGGGGTGAGGGAAGTGACAGTATGAAGTAAAAGAAATAGGAACAACTGGAATGTAAGATCGGGTCAGAACTTAAAGAGGTACAGCAGTCGCAGCTCACTACGGGGTTGCTGGGCGTAGGGGAGCAACTAGGTTTACAGGTCAGTGTCGCTCGACCTTATTTTACACGCAAAAACGTCCTTGCAGAGAGACTGTCATTATGAATTAAATGCAGGATGGAATTATACATGCTGGACTTGCAGAAAGGGCCCGTTCAAAGGCAGCAAAGCCAATGAAACCAAAATGGACAAGGGCCTGGCGGTAAGTCCGTGCAGGGGATTCGGGTCTGCGCAGCAAGATCAGTTGTTTGTCAAAAGGCACACCAACAAAAATAAACAAAACGATAGCCAATAACAGAATGGAAACCAGACTCAATGCTGCGGGAAAGGACTGGCCCCGAGAGCCTGCACAAGATACGCGAGGGCCTCCTGCGCTCTTGGGTCGCTGGCCAAAGGCCCACCCCATCGCACTGGCAGAATGGCCGGCGGCAGGCTACTGAACAGTGAGACATTCTGTCTCGGTAGGGCTTCTCTCAGGTTCAGTACAGGTGGCTCAGGCTGTGGCTGTGGTGCAGGCGGTGGTTGGTCCTGCGTAGCCGGTGCTGACGGCGTCGACGAGGCACCTTCTCTATGGCCCGCCAAGGAGCCAGGCAGGGGCGGCGGCGGCGCTTTCTGAGGCATTGGCGGTGTGAGCCGACCAATGATCTTGTCGAGCTGCCCTTGTACCTTCAGCAGCACCTGCTGAACTCGCTCACTTGCATCAGCCAGATCACAGAGTTTGCTATCATGGCTTTTGTGGGCATTGGTGTGGTCCCACACAATGTGGGAGATCTGGTCAACGTTCTGCTCCAGCTTGTCCACTTTGTCTGCGTGTACCAGGGGCGCAAGGGCCCCCATGACATCGCCTTTAAGCGACTGCAGGAGCGCTTGGGTCTGCTTGAGCGCCGTTAGCACAGACTGGTTAGCTGCGCCATCATTGACCTTGGAGTCCTTCACCAAGTCCCGGATCTCACCGCAGACTGCCAAAGTGGCAGCCGTGCAGTCTTTGATGACCTGGGCGTGTTCCTGGCTGTTGATGTCCCCCTGGGCCGTGATCTCCACTTGTAGGCCGTTCAGGACTCCAACAGTCGAGTCCAAGCGAGTTTGCAACTCGCTGACCATCCAGGATTGCTGTGATCCCTGAGCCAGGTCGTGGATCTGTTGCACCGAATTCTGAATTTGCTTGCAAAATTTGTCTCTCTGCGAGTCTGCGTTGGCGTCCAACGCTTGCGGCATCTGCTGCCACAGGCGTTCTTCGAGGGCTGACACCGACTGGTCGATGTACTGCTGCAACTTGTCCTCCAACTTGTCCAAGCGAGCAGAAACCAGAGCACCGATTTCCGCCTGCAGTGGGTTCAGGAGGTCAGTGAACCCATCATTCACCGACGCCATCATTGTTTGGAAGGCACGCACCCTGTTGCGGGCCCATCGGCTGTAGGTCCAAGCCATCACTGCAATCACGACTGCCGCGGCCACCGCCCAAAGGGCGGGGGACTTCCAGCCGCCCCCCACAACAAGCTGGGCATCCAAAAGCAGAGGCACAAAGGCGTCCATTGTCGGATGCGGATAGATATGGATTACACTACTTGAGCTGGGTAAGCTGCCAAACGAGAACGAGGCTACCGGAAACGACGACAAAAGGGAAAGGGGGGCGAGGTACTACACGAACGACGCCCTACCTCTAGCTGCAACGGGAGGCATACAGGGGAAGAGTGGTCGATTGCAAAGCCAGCAGGCAACTGACAGCAGTCTTGCGCAGTCGAGCTAAGACAACAACTTGAAGCGTAACAGCCCCCCGAGACACCCTCAGCAACAGGAGTTCTAGATTTCAGCCAATGCATAAATCGAAGACGTCACCTTCCAGACTTACGCGCCAAAGCCCTGAACACCTGACAAGAAAATTCCAAAGTGGGACAATGTTGCAAGGCGGCTTTCAGTCGTGTGTGAGGGCACGTCAACGCTGGGGGCCAGGGTGCTACCATGTACTATCGTGAGTACTGAGATAACTGTCGTTTTGCCGGGAAGAGCGGGCGGCGGCAGCTGCAGGAAGACCCAAACCCAGCAAAATGGGGTGCAGGACATGCAAGATGCGACACTTGTCTAATTAAGTATAAATTACAAATTTACAAAAGTACATGCATTACAGCGGGAATTCGCAGTCGTTCAACCAGCCACTCGAACGAGAGTGCCATCATCCAGGGTAACCCAGTGTGCCGACCCCGACGCCGGCTCATTGTCCTGAGGCAACGTGTCGCCATCCACGGGTGGCGGCGGGGGCAGGGTCTCGTCTGCCGTGCCAGTGGTTGG
>CAJNDV010002318.1:0-12494 GCA_905221635.1 Symbiodinium sp. CCMP2456
AGCCTTAGCGGCTCAGCGCCTTCGCTTGCGGCTGCGGCTGCGAGGGGAGCGTGAGCGCTCCCTGTCGCGATCCTCCCTGCGATCGCGCTCTTTCTCTCGCTCCTTTCGGTCCTTCTTGCGCTCAGCCCGGCTTTCCGGGGCATTCCCGGCACCGCTACCGGCCTCCTCCGTTTCTCCATCCCCTACCGGCAGCGGTCCACCGATCCAGAATCGACGATCTGAGTCACCGAGGCGAAACACGCAGAACTCTCTGGTAAGTTTCCTTTTGGCATCCATGGGCTCAATCGTCTCCATCTTTTTGGTCACGGCCGACGTGTAGCGCTTGGGCGGCTTGCCATCGGAGTCTTTGAGATGGGGGTGCAAAGTCATACTCTCAACCGTGACGGGTCCATTCACGGCCTTGAGGAACCATCGGCTTTTCATGTAATAGATGGCCGCATGCTCTGGCCTGACACCTTTGTTGCCATCATAGACCATGCCATCCACATCTTGGGAGGAGCCAAACACGACGGCTGACATTTCATCCAACGGAAGGGATCGGCTGGCAGCGCTCGCGTCAGACTTCACTTCTTCCATGTCGAAGCAATACAGCATGAAAGAACCTGGTGGAGGTGCTTCGCATCGATCTGGAGGCTTCCATGGCGGCAACATGTCCTTGAAGGTCTTCTTCTCATTGCTGGGCGGTGCCTGTCACACGGGTCATCACGGGTCACATGCTCAGCACGCCCACGATTCCCAACGACAGCAGCAGGACGCCCGAGCCCGCCTTTTTCTTGAAGGGGGACGGGCCCGACATGAAGGCGCATTGCGCCAAGGGACCGTAGGCCATGGCTGGCCCAGCGTCACCCCCTACCCTCCCGCCACGTCTGGGAGTCTGCCAACTCGCAGATTGAGCCTGATGCAAGTGCAAGTGCCTTTTCCGCCTAGCCAAGTATAGATTCAACAGCAAATTTTCCGGGAGCGTCGAGAATAACGGTGGGTCGCTTTAGCTCGGAGCTACCATGCCACGCTGATGTCTAGGGTAAGAAGACGCAACTGCCTCGAAGTGCCTCGAACATGATGAAGAGACTGTTGGACACTTTTCGATCGCAGGAAATGCCGACAGACCTAGACCTGGCCTGTACCGTGTGGTTCAGGCTATGGTCATGGTCAGCTTGTTCTTCAGGCCCTCGATGCGCCGCTTTTGCGCCTGGGTTGACACTCATGGCAGCTACGAGACCACGAGCATTGTCGAATGGCGGCCGCATGGCCTCGAGCACCGCTTCAATGTCCATGTTGACATCCGGGATGTCCGGTTTCTTTGCCCGTGCCTGGTTTACAACCATGGGCCAAACAGTATCCAACAGATCGCCAGACTTGCCTGGACAGAGGGCGCCGAAGCCGATTCTGTCAAGGAGGTCGGTATGGTTCAATTGAGCGGTGACAATGACACAAGCGCGGACTTGGCCTGCCATGGACCGTACAGGCGTCTCCTGCATCCGACCTGAGCTGACGGCGGCGACCTTCCCGCCAGCCGGCGTAGGGCCGCTGCTCACACTGCGCACCCCACCTGGCTTCTCGAGCCGCCGAGGCACCTTGACCTCCGGCTCTGCGCGCGGCACCTGCACAAAAACGCTTTTCGCTTGTCCAGGGAAGTCTGCAAAACAAACCTTGCCATCGCTGCCTCCAACGGAAGTGGCTGCACACCTGAAGGGCCAGCGAGACTTCCAGCCCGAGCTTTCAAGAGAACGCAGCACCAGCTCGGCCGCCCAACCTTCCTGCCGAGGCATGGACCCTCCCCCGCTGGCATGGGGCCCTGGCCCATGTCGGAGCAGGTGAGCAGTTCATGTCCGAACACGTCTCGTCTGCAGGAGTCAAAAGATCCCCTTGCAAGCCGTGTCTCTGAAGCTCCGGTATCTTCAAGAACACGTGCAGGCATCAGGGTTTTGGGGTCAACACAGTTGGAGCAATAGGCATGCACCGACTCACCTTCCCTTAGCTTTTGCATGTTGTCCGGCGTGAGCCAGTCGGCAGATCGGCTAGAGTGCCAGAACTTCAAGCCCACACTCTCGCAGAAGGTGAGTGGCGGGGGCGCTATGGCTTCGAGCGAAAAAGTTGAAGTCCGTCCGGTGGGCTAATTTGCTCCTTTGCGACATCTACGAGAGGTGTTTAGCGCATACATGGGCATGCTTAGCTACACATTGTGCAGGAAGCGGCCCCGAGAAAGAAGAGCTCCCCAAGTGATATGCATTGGCTCCACCTGCAAGCGGGAGCAGGGGCGATGCGGATACGTCCGGAAGCCGCGCAATAATCGCGGGGGCAAATCCCAGGCTGCGTGCCCGCGCAGGTCAGACAAGAAGGTGTCCCAGCTTGGCGAGCTGTTGTTCAATGATGTGACCGAGCCAAGTTCACGAAGGCTGCTCTCTGATGTTCCTGAGGTCATCCACCAGTAGTCGTCGCCTGACTTCGCAGGTGCCGTAGTAGAGCTTGCCAAAAGGCTGCGGCACGCCCACCAGTAGCTGCTTGCACCTGAATCCAGGGATTACCGTCCCCCTTGCAGGGGCTCAGGTACAGGTTCGCCTGCAGCTGGTCGCGAGGACATAGAGCTAAATCGTGTAACCAGACGTGTCGTCGAGGATGTCGCCTGTTCGGCAGCCTCAGCCGCCCGTCTCCTGCCTCCCAACTCGAGAAGGCCTGCGTATCCCCACGATTGCCTCAGCCAGTCGCCATTGTCCATCGCGCAGCTTGTCATTGATGGAATTCCAAGGTTCTGAGGCATTACTGTAGGAGACTCTTCACATCAAGACGAAGGATGCTGGAGCAACCAGCGAGAGTCGTGCACGAGCCGGGCGAACAGCGAACGATAGACATCTGCATAGGACCATGCAACACTGAGTCACTGCGGACATATCTGCACAGAGGAAGCGCAAATTGCCAGCCAGGACGGTGAAATGAGTTCATTGTCATCCAAACAGCGAAGTAACTGGTCAAGGACCACTCATGTCAATCAAGTTCAAGAAGCCCCGGAGCCTGTTAACATTGAGAAAATAGCTATCCGCACAGATTTGGGCTGCTTTGTTGTATGGTACTCTTTGCACTTCGGTCGGCCTCCAAAGAAAGCAGGTGCAGACGAACTCGCTGCGCTTTGGGGGATGTTGGCGGCCCCCAAACGAAAGCTGGCAGAAGCGGAAGCCCAGTCTTCACCTGAGCCACTTGAAACACGACAACACCACCGAGCACTGCTCCGCTTCACCTCGTGTAGGGAGCGGTGGCCCAGCCGGTGCGATCCCATCTCGGCCTGACACAAAAAAAAACAGAAAACGCTATACACTCTGGGAATCTGCGGCTCTCTGGCATGACAAAACGGTCCAACTCGCACCTCGAAAGGCTCTGTTCGGCCTCACGGCAAAAGCTGAAATCAACCACTCTTAAAGGAACAGTTCGCTTGCCAAGAACCAGGCGCCACTCCGACGGCACGCTCCGGGTTCGGCAGCTCAGGCATGTGACCCATGGGTGGTGGCGCCTCCTTGAAGACCGCACCTGTCTGAGCGGAGCCAGCAGAGCAGAGGCGGAAATTGCCTGCGAAGGACGCAGGTAGACTGAGGCCGGGCGGCACTTTGCTCCTTGGCCCTTTGACGTGAACCCGTCGCTGCGAACTCGCAACCCCCCATCTCCCGAACACAACCTCACAGCCATAGCACATAGCAGGCAGCCTATGGCAGCTTGGCAAGGGTCAAGAGCCAACAGCCAGACTTCACACGTGTACTTTGGTGGTGCGCTTGAACGCCGGCACCTATTCGGCTCGCGTGGTTGCGAATGGTCGTGGAGACGATGGAAATTCGGGGCTTCGCAAGCACGCACACACACACACACACACACGTTTCCCTACCGTCCGATGCCTGGCCTGCGTGGCGACTCCCCGCCGTCTTGCCGATTGCCTCATGGCACGAAAAGGATGTGGACTGCGAAATCGGCAATCAGCCTACGCAGTTGCACGCAATGTCATGTCGGCGGCAGGCCTCTGGCATACTGGAGATAAGTGGGCGGAGGGGTCGGAGTGCTTTGGCCTGTGATCATCGCTCTACAGCTTTTTCTGTCTTTTTGCAGGGTTTGCGTACTCGCAATGAGCAGGTTTAGCCCCCGGCACTTCTGTCGAATTTAAGCTTCGACGCTTTCCAGCAGAGTGCAAATTGTTTTTGGCCCAGGTCAGGCAGTGCAGATGTTACAAGTCCATGTAGGAAACCAGCCCAGCATCATCCCGATTGCTTTCGCTCTCGAGCATAGAGGGCGAGTTAAGGCCCCTAGGAGCAAGGGTCGAAGTAGTAGGGTATCTTCTGCAGGCTTCACATCTTTTTATGGGGTCCCCTGACCACGTATTTCCCCTTTCCTGTTAGTTCCTCATCTACTGGTAACATAACAGCAAGAACTATGAAAAACATGTCGGGGCTCTACAGACAGCTTTGGTGTATACCGTATAGACTTGAGCCTACGTGCAAATCTCTTGCCGGTATGTCATCATGAGGGTCCTTCGCTGGTTTATGGACTCACTCATGCTCAGCGCTCGAGTTGAAAGCCCAAATTCTCCACCGTGCGCATCGTGTTGTGGTTTAGGAAGCCGAAAACTTGTTCCAGTCTACAACACACGAAATCATCTCAAAGTCCGCATTGTGTTTTCCTTACTACGCAGCTGACCCGGTCTCGGAGTCTTGACTCCCTCTCCTCCCTCTTGCTTGCTTGCTTTATGGGGGTATGAGGACCGAGACCCCTTGGCCCGAAGGCCTACCCCTCTACTACAGTTTCTGTCTCCCTCGCTCTCTCCCTCATTCGGCGAGTCCGGTTCACTATATATCTCAATCACGCCGCCCCCTTATTGGTGATTCCGGTTCATCACATATCTTGAACACGCTCCCTCATTTGGCGATAACGGTTCATCATATATCCTAAACACCCCCCATTTGGCGATTCCGGTTCACCATATATTTTACACACGCTACCCTCTTTTGGCGATTCCGGCTCCTCATACATGTTTAACATAACTCCCTCATTGGGCGATTCCGGCTTATCCCAAAAAATTCAACATGCACCCTCATTTGGCGATAACGGTTCATCACATATCTTAAACACGCCCCCTCATTTGGCGATAACGGTCCACCACATTTCAGACATGCCCCTTCGCTTGGCGATTCCGGTTCATCATACATGTTAAACACACCCTCATTTGGCGATTCCGGCTCACCATATGTCTTCGACACCCGCCCTCATGTGGCGAGTTCACCACATATGTTTAAAACACAGCCCCCTTACTGGAATGACTGACCGAATGACTGACTCACCGCTCCCTCTGGACTGACTGACAGCTCGTTTGGCAGACAGACTGACTGACCGCTCGGTTGGCTGACGGACCGACTGACCCCTCTTCTTTGGACGACCGACTGACTGACTGACCGACTTATGGACTCACGTGCCCATTGAACCGAAAACCAAAAAACATACCCAAACAAAAACAAAAAAAAAGTAACTGCAGGCACGCCTTTTTTGGGGGGGGGCTCTGTCCGTCCTGGCCACACAGTCGACGTGAGACTGGAACTAGGGGCATCCATCACCGGTCCGTGCTATCTCTCTCTCTCTCTCTCTCTCGACTCTCCAAGCAAGGGCCTCGTTGTCCTCCTGATGTCGATCCAAAGCCTGGGCAATGTACAAGAACATGATATGACTCCAGCTCTGCAATAGACGTTTATGCAGTCCCGAATTTGTGCCACGCTGCCACATGATCCTGAGCCGTGCCAAGGGACGTCGTTGTGACCGCGCTCCAGCGCAGAGCTCCATGCATGGCTCCCCCTTGCCGGGCGTGGCCCGCCTCGGCCTCGAGCGCTTCTCAGTCGGACGGCAGTGACGAGCAGCCTTTGGTCTTTGGGTCGGAACTTGGGAGAACGTCCTGGAAGGTGACGCGTGCTGCACGGCTCCCAGTGGATCTGCCTCACTTCAGCAAAGTTCCACACGTGGGGCGAAGTGTTGATTCTGTCCAAGGTTCTAGGCAGCGTGGCTGCATGGTCACGGTCCCCGTGTCTGGAAGGGCTCGTGCCGTGGCGCTGTGCTTTGTGCGGGGCTGTGGCTGTGCCTCACAGGTGCACGGAACGAGGTCATCCCGCGAATTCGTCGTAGTGGTGAGCATCCGGCTGTCTGCTTCTTCTGTGTTGTCTGATCTGCAGCTGCTAAGTTGCCACTTCGGTAGTGACGCTAGCACGTCACTACAGTTCCTGCACCCGTCTTTCCAACCGAACCTGCTGCAATATCCTAATGCTTGTAGCAAACCTTGAGTGCATCGCACGGCCTCGGCTTCCAAACCCCAACACCACCAATCAAAACCCCAAGCCCGGGCAGAACTCGGCACAGTAGAACCAACTGCGCAGCTCGAGAAAGAAGAACAAGCACGGCCAGCGACAACCTTTAAATCCTCACCGCAGCAACCTGCCTCAACCGTAAAACAACGGCTGACGAACAGACAAGCCGATCAACCTAACACCCCCACTTTCACGGAAAAGACGCCTCCGGTTTGGAGCTCGCCTGGTTCGCCACCATTCACAGCTTTGACCACAGACTCCGTCAGCCTGAGCACTGCTCTTTGGGGCCGGTTGGGGCCTCAGGTAATAGTCAAGGCCGAGGATCTCTGCAGCCGTCATGTACGACCGTCTGAGCTCCGTCCCCCGACTCCGCTTACATGTAGGACAGCTCGTCAGACTGGCCCCAATGTCGCGCTGACTACAGATCTGGCACGTCCACGGAAGACCGGCACCGCGAGGACTCCTCGGCGCAGGCTTCTACAAGTGTAGATAAGATGCGCCCGCTTGCCGGTAGCTTGCTGCTAGGCTGGGCACACTTTGTGCACGATCACCTGGCTCTGGGCCGGAGCTGGACCTGCTGGACCTGTCCCCAGCTCGTCGATCCAGGTGGCCAGTGGCCGACCACTCCTCCACACGAATCCGTGACCGTGACGACAGAAACATCTGAACATCTCACTGCTCGCCTGATGCTTGCACTTGCTGGACCTAGCGGATCTCTCGACCTGATAGGGAGAAACGAGCACTGAGAATCACTGCCCGCCCCTCTGAAAGGAGTGTCTTCCCCGTAAAGAAGCCTCAGGTTTGGTGCGGTGCCGGCAGGTGCTCCGTAATGAGACCGCATGCACCTGAGCCGAGGGGTGCTCGGAGGCTCCCCACTTTTGCCTTCACAGCTCACGGGCCTTTCCGGTCCTTAGCACTCACGCGCGAAGGTGAAGGAGCAAACTGAAAGGCAGAGGCCCGAGCATGTGGAAGCTTGAGCGGACTGATAACACGCCATCAGTGGGGGCTCACAAGGGCTGAGAATTTAGAGGACTTGGAAGCATAACGGAGCAGTGCTGATCTGCAACTCGAGCACTATGCAACTTGCCGACACACCTGAGATGCGGAGATCCTGAAACACCTGCATGTGTTCATGGCAGAGCTTGGCCTGAAATGAGCAAGAGACGAAACAAAAATGCTTCCAGGCATGCTCAAACTTTTCGTGGTCCACCCATGGCACTTTACGCCTTCGTCTGTTCCCCTCGTGCAACGCTGTGCCACTCAACACTGATCAACACTGCTCCTCTGTACACAGGTGCTGGTCGACAAGCGATTTGGCATCTGCCTGTCAGCGATGAATAGCTAAAAACAGCCAAAGATCAGGCTTGCAGATCAACTAGAACTACTTGCCGGCTCACGGTGCGCTCCCGGGCTTTCCACTTTCCCTTCTTTTTGTTTTGACACAGCATTTCGAGAAGTCGCTCTTCTGCGGCTACGTAGTCGCAGATGGCGACAAACCTGGGACCTCTTCTTGCTGCAGATATTCGTCCAGAGTGAAACGCTGGTGCCCGGGAAAATGAGCACTAAAGATACCTTCCGAAGTAATGCCGACAATGCCCTCCCCGACAACCAGCAGGAGGTCTGACATTGGAACAAAAGCCCATTCACAGGGCGCCAAGCCCGGATCAAGTCCGCGGGTAGACTTGGACCTGCCAGCCCAGCCAAATGTCTGCGGCGTCTGAGCATCTGCTTTGAACAGTCCAAGACATCTGCTCTCACTTCCTTCCCACTTGAGAATGTGCTTCCAAAGGACGGCAGTTAATTTGCGAATGTCGGGATGTGTCAAGGGCAGGGCAGCATCGAACCCACTAGGAAGCAAGGCAGCTATGGCCAAGCGCCAAGGTCTGGCCCAGGCGGCGCAGGCCCGTGCTGCGTCACCATCTTTTGCATCCCATTGCCGACGATATGTAGGCCTTCCATCGGCCGTTCGCCCAGGCACGCGTATGCTGCCCCCTTCCGCAACGTCCCACTTGCTGCGCATGCGCACTACTCCGCGCTTCACATCTGAGGGCTTGGAGCTGTCGGCGTCGGGCGCTTCGCCTCTCACGTCCTTCTCAGGCTTCGCGTCTCTGGGCCTTCCCTCTCGGCCCTCGCCGCGACGGTCACGTCGATCACGGCGGCGGCTGCGGCTGCTCCGGCGGCTGCTGCTTCGCCGCCGCCGCCGTCTTCGACTTGCATGACTTGCGCTGCGGCTCCGACGACGCCGACTGCGGCTACGACTAGGTCGCTCACTCCTCCCGGCACGCCGCTCATCACGAATACCGAACAGCTTTCCTGCAGGATAATCCACCATGCGTTCCAGCTCCAAGGCTTTCTGTCGGATGTCATCATCATCTGCATGTTCTTTGACTAGCTCCACCGTTTGTTTGAACTTCCACTCCTTGCCTTCTTTCAAGCTCAATTTCGTGACAACCTCCTGTGTAGCTTCCTCCATGAGCTGCATGATCCCAAGATGCAAGGTCATCTTCCCACGGTGCCTAAGCTTGTCGTGTGCTGTTTGAAAAGTAGGCCCGGAACAGGTTTGCCAATAGAACTCCAGGAGCCGTTGTGCTTTTGTCCGGCTGTCCAGCGCTGGCTCCTTGGCGGCATCCTTCTCTTCGTCCTCGTCAGCATAGACTCTTTCAAATGCCTCTGCCGGATCTTTGCTAATGTCCCAGACGTGCACGGACAGAGAATCTCTAAACTCACGCCAAAGTCCAAGTTCTGGAAAATTCTGCATGATGGAATTCCATCCTGCCCGGATATGACCATCTCCGAACTGCCTGGCCTCAACGATAAGAAGGCGGTTTATAAGGCAAAGGAATTGCGCACGATATCGCTTGGGAGCACAGTCATACGCGGTCCTTACGGACGTTGTCCCGAAGATTTCAAGCAATTGCGACTTTTGGAACCATTCGGAAGCCAAGAGTAATGCCTTTTGAGAATTGACTGCGGCTGCACGGTTCAAAGCAGGCCTGTCGATGTGGCCTTCACCGGCAGTGGTGCTGACGGTATGGAGCACCCGGCAGGCTTCTGCAAAAATGGCTTCCTGCGGTCTCTCCAACATCTCTGTCGTCGTCTGGCGTCCTGCGAAAGCCACAAGTGTTTTCAACACCTCTCGCTGCTCCGTCAAACCTTGCCGGAGCTCATCCGCGGCCTCGGACAAGCGTTTGAAGGCAGCCCCCGCTGTCGGGATGTTGGGGTTCTTGTCCGGATGCAGGGCTCGCGCCAGCTGCCGATATGCATAAGCCACATCCTGCTCTCCGTAGCCACCTTGGTGCGCACCACCCAGCCGCAGCACGGCCTGAGATGACCAAACCAGCACACCGTGAAAACCTTACGAGACAAGGCGCAAAAGAGCTAAAGCTGCATTAAAGCTGCTAGGGCTGGCAAGGCGCTCCTGCACCTAGTACTCGGCCGCTAGAAGGGCAAATCCGCTCGACCTCGTCAGCTGCTGGGCCGACCAAGATTTTCTCTTCCCGGTGAGCTTCGACGACTGACTCCCGCAATCGTCTCCTGGTGCCCCCATCGTCAAACCACAGCTCGTCGCCAAACAGCTCAACCCCCTCCATGCGAAGGATCTCTGGCTTGCACGGTGGAGGTGGTGGCGGCACTGGCGCAGCTGCAGCGATAGGACTCGTTGCAACTGTTGTCGCTTTCTCTTTGCTCTGCATGCTCTGCTCGTCACGCTGCTTTTTGAGTCTTTCCAAAATCTTTTGGGTTAGAGTCGGCTGCTTCGCTGCGCGAGCAGCAGCTGGAAGGCTACTTGGCAGGGTTTTTTCGGCCATCGCCTGCGCTTGGGTTTCCAAGTCCTCGTCGCTTGCCATGGCCACTGGCCAGCTTAGCCGGACCCTACAGTACTCTCAGTTCCTCTGAATCCATCCTTCCAGATAGCAATCCTGGAGCATCACAGCTGCAGCTGCAGCTTGCAGACATGGGCATGACCGCTAGGAGTGCTTCTCCAGAGTACTCCCGAGTTTCCAGCCTAGTGAACGGCAGAAAGTGCCGCAGAATGCAAAAGGCGATTGGTGCGCCTCTACGAACACAGGAAACAAAACAAGCGGCATCAATGCCATCCGTTTCGGCGTGTGGTCCTATGGTTGCCACAGTATGGTCCTATGATTGCCGCCACCACCGAATCACAGAATGACTCGCCTCACAACTTGCTTGGTTGCACGGCTTCCTGAAGTTTTTGCCGAGCTGCCTTGGACTGGATTCACACATGTCCCTCGCTCACGCTCGCCTTGGCTGAGCCTTAACAGCCTCAGAACCTGGTTGCTTCAGCCATCAAATCGGGAAGTGTCTGCACAGTGGCAGAAACCGGCTGCAGCTCGAAACCCCAACAGCAAGAACACCCAAAGCCCACACAGGAGAAGTTCACGTGAGCCAGGGCAGCTGGCACAGCGAAGACGGAAGGAAAGACACAAAGAACAAATAAGCTCGCAAAAACTTCAACAGAGGACTCGAGGCTTTTATTTTAAACTAAACAGTGCAAAGGACATCCGGCTGCACCGGTCAAGTCGGCCGTCCAGGCCCAAGTCGGTCCGAAATTCGCGCCATGCACGCGCTCGGTGAGTTCTGAGCTTCAAACATCCGGAAAAGGCCTTCTGTGTTTGCTTCCGATCCACACAAATCGAGAAGTGTACTAAGGCCGTCTTGTCAGGACCATTGAAGCATGGCCCCTGCGCAAGGATGACGTTGCCAGGTCCATTGAAGTATGGCCCCGGCACAAGGATGACACGTCATACATGTGGCTCAAGAATCATGCGAAAATCGAGAAGTGCACCAAGGTCTCAGCAGGGGGTTTTGACTTTTGAGGTTGAGGGTTTTGGAGTGGGTTCCAGAATACCCTGTATCCTGGCCCCCCTTTTGTCCCCAAACCCTTCAGGGTTCTTTGGAGCTTGATCTGCGGATGGTGATCAGAAGTAGCGGTGATGTCTAGTGATTATGATGATGTGCCTTATCAGATAAGACAGGCGCTGCAACAGCAGCGGCAGCAACAACAGCAGTCACCAGCATTCAGCATCGTTACAGATAGCAGTCCGCAACCACAGGTGATGAGCCCAAATGCTCCACCGCAATCCCGCTCTGCAGCGAGTGCTTCAGTGGCACCACAGCTTCAGCACTTCGACGCACCATCATCAGAAAATGTGGTGCATATGAGGATGCAGCAGATGTTGCAGATTCAGGCGCCTGCCGAAGTTCTCAGATTGCTTCAATCAGCTGCCGTGGTGGCCGATGCTAAGACCATAAAGGACGTGCAGGACAATGTTCGTTTGGTGGCTCAGGAGCTTGAGGCAAAAACAGAACGGTTGGCATCGTGCTTGTCGGGAATTACCGGGGACCTAGATGGGGTGAAACAGCAATCCGAGAGACTGCTCAATGCTGCGAGTGATCACCATGTTGCCTTGAACAACGCCAATGGCAAATTCAAGAGGCTTGAGGAACAGATCCAGCAGATAGAGGATGCAGTTACTCAAATGTCGAGGCGTCAGGTCACCTTTGAGCCTACGATGGAGAGTCGGCTGGGTGCCATTGAGAATCAGATCATTCAGTTGCGAGCCCAGGCTACCTCAGCGGACGCGTTGAGAGATGAAGTGGCTTCGATGCAAGCTACGTTGTCGAGCATTCAACAAAGCGCGCAGAACAAGAGTGAAGAGAGTGAGACCCGCATTCAGCGTAGAATTGATGAGATGGATGTTTTGTCAAAGCATTTCTTCGAACGTGTGGATGGAAATGAAAAACTCTGTGAGAAGCTTAGACAGCGGTCGGAAGATCTCATCAGCCGATACGAAGCCTTGCAAACTCACGTTGATGTGGGGCTTAGCGGGCAACCCAGAGCTTCATCGCGTCGTCTTCAACTTCAGATGCCCCAGCAGATTGCAGAAGAAGTGCACGTTGAGAGTTCTGAGGAGGAGGCGAGGGCTCAGGAGATCATTGAAACACCGAAGAATCACACAACATCAGGTGTTCAGATGTTCCAGATGACTTCCTAGCGTGACGGAGCCGGGGATCTATGGCATAAGGAAGCTGTTGATGAGTGGCTAGAGCAGGAAGAGGATTCTCAGGCTGCGCAGTCACCTGCAGAGCCTCCCGGTCTAAGGAGTTCTGGTGCCAAGATTCCGGCGGGCAAACTCACGATTCCGCACGGGGAAC
>CAJNDV010002321.1:1121-12951 GCA_905221635.1 Symbiodinium sp. CCMP2456
CTACTGCTACTACAACTACTACTACTTCTTCTACGGCTACTTCTACTACTGTACTTCTACAACTGTGACCGTGACGGCGACATCGGCCACGATTGCGACGGCGATCACTTCCACTACCATTTCCACTACTTCTGTTACAGCTAGTTTTCTACACAGCCACAAGTTGTCCAAACATCAGGATCATCGTGCACTTAAAACCCTAAACCCTAAACCCTAAACCCTAAACCCTGAACCCTAACCCCTAAACCCTAAACCCTATCACGATCATCGTGCACTCACCCCCACCTCATGGCAGGTCCGATTCGGAGTCGGAGGATGCTGAAGGCTTTCGCTGGGCTCAGTGAGATATCCGGGCTATAAAGTTAGAGGTCTCATGGAGCCGAGACTGCTGTCGCAGATTTGTGGATGAAAGGTTGTTGGTGTAGGGTTTCGGGATTATGGAGTCCGGATCGGGAGAAGGGCAAGATCGTGCTTTTGTGGTATGAAGGTCAAGGTTTAACGTCCCCTAGGTTGTTTAGGATGTGTACTTTCAGATGTTTCTAGGAGAGTCTTCGCGACGTGGAATTAAGACGGAGCTGGAGTTTGGAGCTTTTGCTGCTCTGAAGCCGAAAAAATCATCAATTTTGCTTCGTCGGCGGTTGAGGTTGAGAGTTACAGGTTGCCGGGCTTCTAGGATCCATTCAGGTTGTAGATCGTCGAGATGTTGTCCTTGCTGTTTGTCGTTGGGTGGTGCTAATCTCTTTGCTTGGGTTCTGAGGCTTTGAGTAAGAGAGCTCGAAACGATGTATCTGGCTTTGCAAATAATGAGTTCGGTGCTGGCAAGACTGAGTGCCAGCACATGCCGGTGCTTTTTCCTAAACGAGGCTGGGTGTTTTGGTTTCATGACCATTTGCCCACAAAGTCTTGTTTGCAGGGTCAGCTTCCCTGTGAGCACCCAGAAGTTGCTAGCTAGAGTCTCCACTGTAGTTCTTTTTTCTGGTTAACCAAATTTATACTAAAGGGTCCTAACCATAAACTTGGCTAACCAAAAAAGGGACGACAACGGAGACTATACACAGGATGTCGGATGTCGTAGTTCCGGGCCCAGTTCGGCACATAAGTTCCTATTCGGTTTATTGTTACTGCTCCTTGCTTTCTCACACGATGGTCACAAACACCGAAGAGGGGATCCGCCGAAGCGTCCCGGTTCACCATGCGGTCCTCTTGCACAGCTAGGTGCATGAACTGACTTTTGTGATAAAGTATCGGTAAGCAAACACGTGTGAACCCGTGCTGGGGAAAACAGACGTACCTAATTACGCAATCAATCCACCAGTCAAGGTTTGAATGTTTGGCGACATCTGCATCTCACCTGGGCAGGTGTCGCTGCTTCGATGCAGCTGTAGGCACGGTCCGCATGAGCTCTGTCGGTTGCCTTGCAAACAAGTACCACCCGAAGATGGTATGCCGTTTCTGTGTTGTTGTCGGGTTCGCATGTTGGGAAAGACTTGTTGCTTCATACAGAGCTTCAGTTCTTGGTATTTGCGGCGAGTGGAGAGCAGAAATGGCCTTAACCGTGCAACTACAACGAGGTCGAGTGACTCCAGAAAATCTCTAGTGTGAACCTTGGAGATGCATTACTAAAATCCTACCCAATCTGCAGGACCGCAATGCATCTGTCCGTGACATCGAGCATCGTGCCAGCAGTCGCAGCTTCTGCTTTTAGCTGCATTGCAGCATTTCTAAATCCTAACCATTTGAAGCTTCGTGGCCAAACCGTCAACCCACAAAGCCCTGAACACCGTGCCCCTGAACCTGAAGCCCTAAGCCCCAAACCCCTCGACCGACGAAACCCTTACCCCCTTACCCCCGAATCCCTACGTAATCATACCCCTTAACGCCCAAACCCTCTAAACCGAGCCCTCAATCCAAGAACGCCTGGAATAAGCCATCCCGGAATCCCATTGAAATAGCTGCCCATGTAAGCCTGAGAAGCTGAGAATCGTTAATTATCTTTAACTTCAAGTTCCGGCTGTGGGGTTCCGGTTTTTGCTTTGTTGTGCCAGGGAAGTCAGCAGCTATAGAACATCGCTTCGTGATAGCTTTGATTCAAAAGTTTTCAGAACCTTAAACCCGAAATCACAAATGCAGCATCGAATACCGGTTTGTTTGTCCGGTTGTGGGCCTCAAGTTGTTGTGCCGAGCTTTCGGCGACTGCGAGTCCGTGCATTTTGTTGAGGTTGAGTTGTTCAGGGGTTGAGGGGTTTAGGGGTTAGGATTTTGGGGTTTAGGGTTTAGGGGTTGAAAGGTTCGAGCTGTCTGAATCGTCACGATTGTAGCAGGGCTTTGCAAGGGTTTTCGTACTTTAATGTCTGCATACTAAGAGTTCTATACCCGATTGTCGGGTTTTCATATCTACGCGTCCTTCACGCGCATTGTAGCTATAATTGCGGCTAGTTGAGGGTTTCATAAGACTTGCATAAGGAAGGGTTCTCTGGTCAGGACACCCTAAACCCTGAACCCTAAACCCGAAACCCCATAAACCCTTATGAGGTTTCTGTAACTGACTCAGGGTTCGACAGGGCTTGTAGGGCTTCACGGGGATTCAGAAGCTCGGCGAAAATTCGCTCAAAATCTAAGCGTGCGGCGTCTGCGTCGCACGCGACATGTTTCAAGTCATGAGAACGAACAGTTGCCTCGGAGTTGCTTTCACATGAGTGAAAAACCCTACACTCAGAACCAGGGTTACGAAGCGGGTTCAGGGTTTAAGGTCATCTCAAACTCAAGGCTTGACCTTGCATGGCCGTGGTGCCATCTCATCGAGGTTTGTCTCATGCAGACTGTTCCAAGCTGGGCCCATCAAGGGCTACAGGTGTTCATGGTCAGCCCTCCAAAAGGGACTTGGTAGACTTTAGCAGTCTCTAAGCAAGGCACGCACGTACTACCGTTACAACCACCACTACTCCTGCTGCTGCTCCTGCTCCAACTCCCACTCCTACTCCTACTCCTCCGGCTCCTGCTCCTGCTGTTGCTGCTGCTGCTGCTGCTGCTCCTCCTCCTCCTCTTCCTGCTCTTTCTCCTGCTGCTGCTGGTGAGGCTGCTGCAATATTCACATCTTGTGTCCCCATATAATATAGTAAAGCATTGGACTTCAATGCTTTACTATGTGAAACATGGTGTTTCATCCTCGTGGACACGTTTGTGTGCATCACGTTTATGAGACTCTCTACCTTCATTTGTGGACAAGCTGTGAATCACCACTTTCCTGCACACATCTAGAGCACTCCACATCTGAGAGCCTTTCGGGTAAGGGAGGAGAGGACTGACGACAACCTCTGGCACAAAGAGGTGCCTGCGCATGTGGCAGCTGGGTACAGCCTGTGCCGGCTTGACGGAGACCAAGGAAGCCAGAACGGCTTCAGGTTTATGATTAGGACCCTAAACCCCCAAACCCCAAACCCTAAACCCTAAACCCCCAAGCCCTAAACCCTAAACCCCTAAACCCTAAACCCCAAGCAACCCCCAATACTCGTGTGTGTCTCTGGTGCAGACATGCTGCCACATGCTGGGACAATGGCCCTGGGCTCCGTTCCAAGCGGCTTCGAGCGTAAGGGGCCTTAGTAATTACCTATCCTATTTTAGGGTTCACGGGTTTATAGGGTTTATAGGGTTTAGCCTTTAGAGGGTTTAGGTTTTTAAGGGTTTATAGGGTTTAGGGCTTCGAGGGTTTAGGTTTTTAATGTCTTATAGGGTTTATAGGGTTTGGGGTTTAGATGGGTTAGGATGTATAGGGTTTAGGGCTTATGGTTTCGGGCTTGGGGTTTAAATAGAGTTGGTTTGGAGTTTAGGGTTTGGGGGTTTAGGGACCATACGGGCTTTAATAATTTCAATAATTAAGATTCGTTCATTCGTTGAAGGCTTCTTTTAACGGTTGCTACACTTGCTACTAGAAGGGATCTGTGGTAGAGGGGCCTTAACAACAACTAGAATTGATTTTTGGAGTTTTGGGGTGTCAGGGTCTTTTGGACAAGGGTCTTTGGGGTTTAGGGCGGTTCCACGCTTGGGCTATCTATCTATCTATCTATCTATCTACCTATGTATCTATCTTTCTATCTATGTATATATATATATGGGGGTTCTAGGATTTCAGGGTAGGTTTTTCCGTTTCAGGATTTAGGCTTTACGCCAATTGGGCTTCAAGGCTTTAGGGTTTAGGGTTCAGGGGTTCAGCCTGTTCGATGACTTTGTGTGACACAGTTGTTTTTTGAGGGCATAGGGTCAGATAGAGTGGTCCCGTAGCCGGTAGAGCTTAGGCTTTTCGACGTGAACGCTCGGTCAAGCAGTATTGTCCTAGTCTTCAGCTTAAACCCTAAACCCCAAGCAGTCTTTAGGGTTGTGTCTAGGACATTTTCATTTGGGTAGTTAACGTTATAGGAGCCTTATAGAAGGTCTATACACCTTGTAGAAGCCTCATAGAAGCCCTGTATACCCTAAACTCCCCACCTGTGGCTTCCTTAAACTGTGGGGTGAGCCCCTAAACCCTAAACCCTAAACCCTAAACCCAAATAACCCTAAACCCTAAGCCCCTTTGTGCGAGACTGCATGGTTCGGTATGCCTAGGAAGCCAAAGTTTCCGCCCCAAACACGGGGCAAGCTCAGGAAAAATCAGAGCTCGTTCCAGCCAAAGGATCACAAACTTACCTATAGTCTCCATTGTAGTTCCTTTTTTTTGGTTTAACCAATTATACATTAAGGATTTTATAAGGTATCCCCCAAAAGGAACTACAATGGAGACTACAGGTACTACCCTAAACCCTAAACCCTTTAAAGGCCTCTGGTAGAAATTTTATAGTTCTCTTATCGGACCGAACAGGATCCTATTATTGTCTCTGAGGGGCCCAACCTGACCTGCTTCACCAGTCGAAAACCCGCAACCCTAAACCCTAAACCCCTAAACCCTAAACCCTAAACCCAAGGTCACGTTTAGTCGACTTGAAGGGGCCCCCACAAGAATGCCCTGTCTTACTGGGTTTAGGGTTTAGGGTTTAGGGTTTAGGGTTTAGGGTTTAGGGTTTAGGGTTTAGGGTTTAGGGCTGTTGATGGACAGAATTCTGCATGACCCAATAGCCTAGACCTGACGTTCCAACACAGGTTATGTGCAAGCCTAAAGAATCACCAATCTTAAATCGTAGGGTTCCTTATCATAAACCTGTTTTGATATACCCCAAAGCCCCATTCCAACTATTAAGGCCTAAACCCTAAACCCTTATAGTAGCCCTTATAGAACCCTTTGAGGAACCCTTTGAAGGAGCCCCAAAGCCCTACTCGAATTATGAAGGCCCCTAAGTATAGTAAACTGGTCCCAGCCCAAACTCTAAACCCCTAAACCCCAACCCCAAAACCCAAAACCCCTAAACCCTAACCCCAAAACCCAAAACCCCCAAAACCCCAAACCCCTAAACCCTAACCCCCAAAACTCAAACCCCTAAACCCAAAACCCCTAGACTCATCCCAGTTTCGAATGCCTGGGACGAAGGAGGCTTGACTTGGCTTGAACAAAGCCGAGGCTTTTTTCCAGATCCCGAAAGGCCCCCGCAGAGATGAGATTCAGAGCTCAGAGCTTCGGGTTAAGGGGTTTCGGGTAAGGGTTTACGGTTTTCAGGGTGTTAGGGTTTTGGGAGATGAGATTCAGAGCTTAGGGTTAAGGGGTTTAGGGTTCAGGAATTTCAGGGTTTTCAGGGTTTTAGGGTTTAGGGAGATGAGATTCAGAGCTTAATGTAGAGGCCTTAATAATTAGAATAGGGTTTGGGGCTCTTTAATACTAGTGATTATAACAAGGAGCCCTAAAGAACACTATTGGTAATTATTTAGGCTTCTATAGTAGGGTTAAGGGTTGAGGGATTCGGGTCAAAGGGGTTAGGGCTTTTGGTTGCCGGGTTTCGGGTTTAGTGTCTCCTTGCCGTGTATGTCTTTTGGTTTTGTCGTTTACCTTCTTGTTCTGTCTCGAAACTCACAGTCTGACTGTGTTGTTTGCATTTTAGGTGTACTTCGTGGTTTGTCTTTGCCATTGCAGGTTTTGCTTAATGGTGATCGTTTCCACGATTGGCAGGCATTGCCTTTCAAGTTGCAAGCGTAGGGACGACGCATGGGAGCAATTAGAGTTGCATTCTTGCATTGTTTTGTGACGGAGGGCTGATAACTTAGTGTTGTAAGATACAGTTCCTTCAGAATCATATATCCCGACAACATATCCAATAACAAAAGAGCGCGAAGCGAAGGTGTAAATGGTCGGGGCGTCCGGACCTGCCACCAACCCGCCCTCTCCTGCCCCGGCCTGCCAAAGGAACACGCAAAGCACAAAGCAAACAACAACGAACACAACAGAAAAGCAGACTAACATCAGACAAAAACAAACAGAAGCGAACCAAGGTTAAAGAACAACGACAAACACAGGTGGGTTTCGGCATGACGCGTCATTCAACGAAAAGCTTGCGAAAAGAACGTGTTTCTGTCGCCGTCCTGTGTCGTTCGGATCTAGGCCGGCTTTTCGGATGCAAATGTTCACATTCGCTCATTCGTTTATTTCTCGGAATTTACTGGGTTTGGCTGCATCGATGATGTTCAAAGGGAATGTATTTTGCAAACTTAAGGTTGGCCGGAGCCCAACAACCCCCCCAACTCTCAAGGGCATGTTGTTTGGGGGCTTAGGGCTTAAAGCTGCAAGCCAAAACGGGCGGTTTGGGAGATCGCTGTCTCTTGAGTGAAGTCATGTGCTGCGGGAAGCTCAGGAAGCATTTGAAACTGCTTCAGTGCACTTGGGCCCTGCACTCGAAACCCACAAGCGCTATGGGGTTTGGAAGGCTTAGTGGCCTAGAGCGTCTAAGATTTGATTTAGGGTGTAGAGCTTTCGGGTTCAAAAGAGTTGACGGCCTAAACAGCTATAAGGGTCTAAGATTTAAAAGAGTTGATGGCATAAACAGCTGTAAGGGTCTAAGATTTGATTTAGGGTGTAGAGTTTTCGAGTTTGAAAGGGTTGACGGCATCAGCAGCTATAAAGTGGAATGCGCAAGAACATTGAGCCCTACAGCAGGGAACACCTTCGCCAACGATCCTCTAATCATATATTAATATGACAGTGACAGCCTCGATGCAGAACTGCTAGACACCGCCGGGTTGTTAAAACATGAAGTCGTCATAGCAGTGCACAAGGCAACAATGGAAACGCGAGGCAAACTGTTCGGACTAGTGATGCTAGATACAACGAAAAGCTTGCACGTTCCAACTGCACTGAACCCACGTCCCCGGCTGCGGGCTTGAGAAGCTATGTTGCTAAACAAGATGCCTCGAGAATCTGAGATGCATGTACCTGGGCCCCGAACCCCAATCCCCAAACCCTCAACCATGCAGGACCCTAGTGTGCGGCAGACACGCGCCGTCTCAAGCGCCGAAGCGCAGCCAAAGGGTCGATACAGCCGGGCCAGCACTGGCAGGTTGAAGGCTTCAAAAGCAGGTTTGGGGGGAGACGTCAGAGGCAAATCATAGGGTTTAGGTTTCCCAAAGGGTCCAAGTACTAGTATAGTATATGCTCTAGGGGCCCAAATACATACTAAGTACCTACTATAATTGTACTTGGACCCTTTGGGCTTAGGGTTTGTGCACTTGAACCCGCAGTAGGGCCAAGATCGCAGAGTCCTGAAGACCATCGAAGTCAACCGAGCCTGTTCTATCCGTGCTGCGATCTCGATGGCTGCCGCGGCAGGACGGAGATCCTGTTCCAAGCAGACAAAAAAGTGGACCGCATGGAAATTTAGGGTTTAGGCGTTTACGGTTTAGGGGTTTAGGGTTTAGGGGTTTAGGGGTTAGAGGGCTTTGGTTGCGCTGGTAGTTTGCATAATTGAGGATCTGAGACTTTGCGGTTCCGGAACAATGGTCCCTTTCCTAAACCCTATATACCCTAAATACTAAACCCTAAACCCTAAACCCTAAAACCTAAACCGATTTCTCAGACCATTCCGCCACCGGCTTCAGAACTGAATAGAACTTAGAATTTTGAGTTTTTAGAGGTTTAGACCCTAAAAAGCTAAATCCTAAACCCTGAAGATTACGGGCGGCTTAGCCTCAATTATATCTTTTGAGCCATCCAAAGCAAGCGTTCGTCTCAAGGATTTATAAATCCCCTCCAGCCGCACTCTCTGCCTGAAAGCACAACGACTTACTGAGTCATGACTGCCATGTTGGGGCTGCCAACTTCTAACAAATCCTACGTATGACCGCCCTTCTTTATGTGTTATCATCCTTCTTAACCATTGAACCATAGCCACAAATCCTGTTTTCCTTTAGTTTTTCTGCTATTCAACACAAACCTGTCTGGGGCGCAACCGTAAACCCTAAACCCCTAAACCCTAAAGCCCTAAACCCTAAGCCCTTCCGAAGCAATCCGGCTTCGGCAGTTTTCCTGCCGGGCCGAAACCGCCAGGTTCAGGAGTTCAGACAGGAGTCGGTGTATGATAATCAGTAGGGTTTAGGGCTTGGGGTTTTGGGTTCTGGTTTAGGGTTTGGTTTGATATATGGGCCTCAATGATTACCTATCTTATTTTGGTGGGCTCCTTATTATAATTATAGTATAAAGGACCCCCTAACCCCTATTCTAATTATTAAGGCCCTTATATTATGATAATGATAATGAGCATTTCTTCCATTTCCAGGCTTCAAGGCTATGTCTGTGGGTTTTGGGGTCTGTGGTGCCCAGAGAAGGCAACGCAAACCAGAGCCCCTGAACTTCCCGAGCCGGGCGTGCTAAGGTCAACCCTAAACCCGACACCCTTAAACCCCTGAAGCCGAAACCCGAAACCCTTAAAACAACCGGAACCCCCTGAACTCTAAATCCCTAAACCCCTGAACCCTAAACCCTAAACCCTAAACCCTAAACCCCTAAACCCCTAAACCCCTAAACCACTAAACCCCTAAGCCGAAACTAAACATCGGCCTATTGTGCCCTCAAGCCTCTAGTGACCTAGTGCGACCCCCAAGTCGACTACCACCCAGGGTTAAAGGTGTGAGGTCTAGTCTAACGTATTAGTTCAGCTTTTAGGGTTTAGGGGTCCTTTAGGGGTTTCTAGGGGTTTAGGGTTTAGGGTTTAGGGGTTTAGGGTTTAGGGCTTCAGGGGCTTAGGGGTTGGGGTGTACAGTATGTAGCACCCAACCTCCAAAAAGCATTGCACAAGCTTGAAACCTCTCTTTCCAGGGCCGCGAACCGCTAAGACCCTTAATTGAATCCGCTCATGTCCTTGAACTCGCGGTGACCGTGTACTTTGCAGTTCTGGCTTCGGGGAGAAAGCCACATGTGCCCCCACACGTTTGGACATAAGAGCAGCAGCAGACATTTTCTCCACCAGAAAGCAACAAGCATGTAAAGGCAGCAAGACATGGTCGACGGGTCAAAGAAGGATTCAGTAGGCTTCACGTTGAAAGAAGTTGGAGTTGAGCTTCTTTTTGCGACGATTCCAGTGAGGGTGTTTCCGTTACATCGTGCGACTCACAATGCCCTCCCACCCAAAGCCTACACCAGGGATCAGGGACCCGCACTCCACAACCAAAATCACTCAACCCTACCACAACCCCGAAACCTGAGCATCTCCTTGCCATGACAAAGCTGGCGTGGCAGGCACGCGACAGCAAGACTCGGCCCATCCTCAACCTCAGTCGGGGTTTAGGGATTAGGGTTATTTAGGGTTTAGGGTTTAGGGTTTAGGATTTAGGGTTTGGGGTTTGGGGTTTAAGGTTTAGGGTTTAGGGAACCTTCATAGGGACCCTAATTGTTTGGAGGGGTTGGGCCCTTAAGGCAGCCTTCCGTTCCCGGAGCCCGTAACCCTCACTATCTAGAGATGCCCAAAGTCGGACCCACAGGCTGCTCGGTAAGCTGGCGACAAGCTGCCAAGGCCCCTTGCCGTCTCTTCTCCTGTGTTTTGCATACTGTTTGTAGTAGCCTGAGTACTGTAACAAGTACAGAAATAGGGTTCCTTATTCTGGTAATATCTTTTGGACTTTGCGAGTTCAGGGCGTGTATTTTGCTTGTTTAGGGTTTAGGGTTTGGGGGTTTAGGGTTTAGGGTTTGGGCTTTGCTTGTTTAGGGTTTAGGGTTTTGCTTGTTTAGGGTTTGGGGTCTCGGTGCAGTCTTCAGAACGTTGCTGTATCCTTTCGGGTCGGGAGCACTTACGGGGTTTATGGCCATGCTTCCTTGTGATACAATAACCTGAGCTTGACGACAATCGTTCTGAGCAGAAGATACCCCAACAACAAAGAAAGTAGCATCAATCCTATTCATATAGGGGCCTTAATCGTATTAATATAATAAGGACCCCCCCCCAAAAAAAAAAAAAAAGAAGTGTAGTATAGGTAACTGTTCAGGCTTCTATAAGCTTGCGCGATTTCCTTCGTCGTCGCTCATCGGCCTTCGATGTCCGTCTTGCCATTCAACGATGGCCGGAAGCTGTTGGTATATCTAGGGTTTAGGGTTTAGGGGTTAGGGGTCTTCCAGTCTCTGCTGGATGTGGTCCGTGTTGTGGCGATTGAGCTAAGGTAGGGGCATTATTAATTCGAATAGGGCGTTGGGGTCTATTGTACCATACAAAAACCCTATTCTAATTATTAAGGCCCCTATAGTACCATGAGTCATAGGCAGCTGTGACAGTCAGAGCATCGGCAGTCAGGATGAGTGACTAGCAGTGAGCAGCACGATCAATGACCTTAGCCGTGGACGCTTACTGCCTTTGGCCGCTTCTGCTGCCGCGCATTTCTACCGGCTACACCTGGAAGCGGCATGAGCCCCCAAAGCTTAGCTGGTCCTGAACGTTTCTGCTCGAACGCCCGATTCCTACTCTAGAAGTGAAGCGCTGATTCGAGCGGACGAGGGTTTCTGAAAACCGAAATGAAGGAGCTATGTCGAAGGCGTCTCGTATGATGCGTCGGATCGCCGAAAGCTGTGAACCCTAACCCTAACACACAAACTAGCCCAGAAGCCCAGAAGCCCCAAACCCTAAACCCTAAAACCCTAAAGCCCCAAAGCCAAAGCCCCATGTGGTATGGTCTTCGGGCCCAAAAGCCTTACTAGAACATGAGTCTCTATGAGTGTTCGGGCAATCGGACGCCAGGATCCTGGAGCCTTAACTCCGCAGACCCTACTACTTGGAGGTTCATGGGACTTAATAAGTACAGTTATAAGTACCTCAGTTGGGGGTGATAAGTACTTCTATGTATAGTTGCCTTGTTTATAACCCTAGTTACTACGTCCCATGAACCTTTAAGTATTAGCCTTCAACGGGCCATAGACTGTAAACCCTACAAAGCCTAAAGTCTCCATTGTAGCTCCCTTTTTTTGGTTACCCGATTTTTCTTGTAGGATCCTAGCCATAAAATGGGTTAGCCAGAAAAGGGAACTGCAATGGAGACAACAGCCAGGCTGCATCCATCTATAAGCCCTACAAGCCCAAAACCTCCGACGCTCCTCGCACCATAAACCCTACATCTTAAACCCTGAACCCTGAACCCAATGAAGAGACGATCTGGGACTCAGAATACTCCCTGGTTCTTGCTGGGGCATGGGGGAATGTATCCCTACGATGGTTCACGAAAGCCCCTTACCTAGACCCTTAAACGTAGTACCTTGTTTTGGATGACTTAATTTCACGGTTAGGATCCCATGATAAGAAACTAAGGCAACAAAAAAAGGGGCACTACATTCAAGGGTCTGGGTATAGTAGTCTTTACGTGGACCCAGAAGAACCTACCCGGACCTACCCGTTTAGGGTTCCTTACGATGGTTTCCGTGTAAAAGTCCTTAAAAAGGCAGGTT
>CAJNDV010002324.1:0-12943 GCA_905221635.1 Symbiodinium sp. CCMP2456
TACTGATATTACTACTACTACTACTACTACTACTACTACTACGACTACTATTACTACTGCTACTACTACTACTACTACTACTACTGCTGCTACTACTACTACCACTACTACTACTATTACTGCTACCACTACTACTATTACTACTACTACTACTACTACTACTACTACTAGCACGACTACTACTACTACTAGTACTACTACTACTACTACTACGACTACCACTACTACTACTACTACTACTACTACTACTGATACTACTACTACTACTTGCAAGACGAACGCGGACTTTGTGATGTTACCGTCACAGATACCGAACCTGCTCTTGCACTCGCTCGCTTCGAATCGCCATCCATAGCAATGAAGTTCATTCGTTCACAACGGAAGCACCACAGGTTGCAAACCGCAAAGTTGTGGGCCGCAGAGAATCGTTCACGCGAAGAACCGTGTCATGCCGTCGTGTTTTCAATCAAGCATGGCTTTTTGAATTGCCAAAGAAGCATGTTTTGTGAATGCTGTGCATCGCCTTCCACGGGCGAAGAGTTGGATTCCATCCATAAGGCCGCTCACATTACCCCAACAGTTGCGCAGTTGTGGTCGTGTTGCATATTTGTGCAGATTAACGGCTGGACTTGCAAGGCCCAACATTTGACGGTCCTGCATGATGCTGACGATCCAAGATATTGGCAAGGCAGGTTCTTGCAAGCTTGTGTCTCCACTGCGGTTTCGTCAACATTGCTCGCTGCCAGATGCAACTTACACAATCACCTTGCCCAATGATGTGTCCACGGTGATTCCCGCGCTGGACATGTCGGACCCTTCTTGCATCATCATCCAGGCGCATTTCGTCTAACAGTCTGTGTCTGTGCAGGGAGCTGTTGGTAAACGATGCTGAACTTTGCAGGAAATCAGTGGTGCTTTGCGTGAATGGAATGCTGATGTGGACAATGTGCAAGCTCAAATTTATGACCGTTTGTTAGACGTCAATGGAGATTCTTGCCAGCACACATGTTACACTGCCATGTGCCCATGGGCAGGGGTTTTTCAGTAACTACAAATTGCACGGGCGGGATAAGGAACCCTGTTCTAGAGCCTTGGCTCAAATCATTCCTTCTGTCCATGCGATTCCATGCCATACTTCAGACAGCTTGTGCCACATGATTTGTTGTACTGCGTCATATGTTGACCTTGGAACTCTCGGCAAGGCACCATGTTGCGGCACAAAATGGAAGAAACTGGCTGTGATCAGCTGGCCTTCACCCTTCAACGGCCTGAACAACGGCAAGTTATCCTTCCGAAAAGCGATCGCCTCGGCATTGACATCAGCTTTCGCAAGGGTGTGTCTGTCAGGCAAGGCCGCTGTTTCATGTTGCTGTTCTGCTTAGTAACGGGCCTGGACGTGATTCTCGTGCGACTGCTTGCTGCGCTGTCTGCCAGGCCTTGGATCACGGTTGTTCGAGGTGGCGCAATGGGGCAATGGAACCTGGAGAAGCCCCGCCTCAACGTGCACGCGCATGACAGGATTCTGTCCGTCAGTGGTGTCTCAGGCATTGGGCGTTTCTGCTGTGGTGAGCTAAGATATATAGTCCAGAGAGTGCATATGATCAAGTCCTGCGTGAAAACATCTTTGGAACCTTGGCATGGCAAGGCGGTCCGCTCGAGATCGTGGACAAACTGCGCCGGTCCGAAGACACTCTCATAATAACATTCCTGCATTACGCGGACGTCCAGTCATAGTTTTTGAGATTTGTCATGTTTCACTTCAAGTTTCACCGGGAGTTGATCGGCGATCGCTTTCTTCCGCCAATGGTGGGTCCCGGAAAACCCGACTCAGTTTTGGCTTGTGTGTGTGTGTGTGTGTGAACCTCCCTAGCACATGGGAGTGTGTGTGTGGGATTGACGGTTTGTGTGTGCGTGTGTGGGGCTCGCTCAATTGCTAGATGTTCGGTTTCTCATTGGGTTTGGATGGACAGCACAGCGGCTGGTTGCCATGTCCTCATTCCTCAAGTGCTGCCATCTCCGATGCGGCAGAATAAGTGTTGTTTTCAGGATTTCTAGCAGGCAGCGGAGCACTGTGTTCTGATGTCTTGTGAAATGGTGTGTTGACGGCATTTGGCTCCCATTTGGTATCTGAAGTGTCTGCAGTTCTTCCGGAGCTGGCAGACCGCGGCACTTTGCAGAGTATGTTCTGTCATTGTTGCACTTCCGATGACAAGGACTCCCAGCTTGAGTCGGGGAGTCTCTGGTGTCCATGGCAAGATGTGGTGACCAAAGCCGGCCTTGTGAGGAGAGCCAGCTTGAATTGGCTCCGGAGCTGAAGACGACATCGAAGTCCTATGGCACGCTCGTGGACGAAGTGCAGGACGTTTTGCATGCTTCGCAGAGCAAGCAAGCGGCAGGCATGTCTTCAGTCACAACGTGCTGAAGGATGAATCCAGTCGTTTCGTCGCATTGCTGAAGGGCGGAATGGGCTCATTTGGCTTGTCCGTGGACAGATCAAATTCGGCCTGTGTGATTGTCAGGGACACTGAGCTGCAAGTTGGGTTTCTGCACGGCATGGCCATTCCATGTGGTGCGGTGCTGCATCCTAGTTTGTTGAGTCCTCGACATGCGGTGAGTCGCGATGTTTGCAGGATGTCACCGGCGGTGCTGCAGCGACCTGGAACGAGTCCAACCCAAAGCAGCAGATCAAGCCTTTCGTTTCCCAGCAGCACAGAGAAAACAATCCGCTGGGATACAGTTTGGAAATTTCCACGTCCCCAGATTACCATCCTTGCTGCATTGCTCTTTCTTTCCTTTCGATTCCTTTCTCGTTTCTGTTTTCTGTCCTTCGTTGGCTTCCTACCATGCCTGTATTTGCTCCGTTCTTTGGTCGTTTCTGTTCTCTGTTACAGACTAGTCCCATTTCTTCTCCTGCCGTTGGGTCTGCTACCTGCTCGTCTCGTTCCTCATTCTTCGCTCTCCGATGCCTGTTGCCTGCTCCCGGCCCTTCCCATTCCTGTTCGCTCATCCGTGTTCCTTTCGTCTCTCTCTGCTGTCTTTCAATTTCTCTCCCCGTGCTTTAGAGAGCTGCAGACGGCACCTTCATGTAGTGGCAGCAATTCCAAAGCATGGGCCGAGGATCAAATCTTGGAGGTGAATGGCGAGCCTTGCACGGGAGAGGACATTTCCAGCAAGCTGGAGGACAAAGACGTCCAGGACGGGCCAAGTCGGACTGGCCGCTTTGATGCCGAGTGTGTCCCGTTTGCGTAGCAGTACTCTTGCCGGAATTCTGCAGGACACACAATTGACACTGAAGCGCCCTGAAGAAAGAACAGTCGTGCTACAGAAGCCAGGTCGGACGTTTTTTTGCCAGCGGGTGCAGTAGCTATACGCTGGCAATTTGGCATGGCGGGAATTTAGTCTGCTCAGGCCGCCTGGGTATTGACGTGAACTACCGCAAGACGTCGGCAAAGCCGTGGATTGATCCTCGTCCGTGAAAGTAGGTTGCAGTGTTTAGCCAAGTCGGGGCGCCATTTGATTTGACTATCGATGGAACTCCGACCCTAAGCCTCTGGATGAAAATGTTGAACTCACGGAGTCACAAGATGTTGTTCCACAAATTTTCAGTAGCCCCCTGGCCCGGATGCATTGAACGAAAACGTGTTTAGTTTCATGGTTCTCGCCAAAGTCTGCTTTGCTGTTGTACAGCAGCAAGTTGTGCAGCGGCATTCAAGTTCTTGGCATTCGTCCATGTGAGCAGGCATTCTCGTGCCCTTTATGCCCTCGTGTCTTCCCCTCTTCCCCAACACAACACGATGGCACAGCGCGACTTCTCGCAATCCCTGAAATGAACTTCGGGATGAATGCTGGTGTGGGAAACCAGTTGCTGGAGAACGCGTTGGCAGCCGGACCGCGTTGCAACTGCAAAGCCGCACCCGCAAGGGTGAAGCGGGCTCCAGAACAGTGCTAGGACCATGTCTGGTCACGCATTGAGAACTTGTCCTTTCCTGTTCATGTGAAGTGGCAAGCCGGAGAATTGGCGTGCCACTTCTTGAGTCTCAGCTTTAATTGAACCAAGTCTCAGAACGTTGGGCAACTTGCGGTAAAGGCCGGAACAACCAAACCTCCCCGCGCTGTGCGGGGCAGGGAAGTCTTATCGGTTATAGCGTCGGCTGGAGCGAGAAAGGGAGAAGTCGCCAAATCGCGAGCAGGAGGACAGCCAAGATGTTTTCTTGCTGAGAAAAAAGACTCTTGGGCTTTCCTGGAGCTTGCCGCAGCCTGCCGCAGCCTGCCTTTGCTACTAAGGCGTCCGTGGGCAGCGGTCTCGTGGCTGATTGGAACAGGAACAGGCCCGACATGGCGATTCTAGCCAATGACCGTGTCCTGGCAGCACTCAAAGGCGGCCAGAAGGCGGCAAGGGAAGGCACAAGCGCCCTTCGCGCCATGCACAAGCCTGAGGCATCGTGACTGTAAATGGGCACTCTGGAGCTACCGATATTCTGTTGGAGAAGCTCCGAAGTGCAGATGACACCATGGTTTTGACCGTCATGCACTACGACACGTAATGTTGCCCGTGACCGCCGGACTTGCGTCTGAGAGGATGTGATAGTCTGAGGGTCTGCGTATGTCTGCGTACTTCCTTCCTTGGCGCTTGTGTAGCAACACTTTCACGTGGGCAGTTTTCTGCCACTTACATAGCTACAAATCCATGAGGGAGCAATGGTTCCGCAGTGCAGAGCTGGTCGTGTCAAATTGTACGTACCTGACGGCGATGTGACACATCGCCTCCGGCCCACATTGCTCCTGACATGGTTTGGATGTTTGTGGTTTCGTGCTTTCAGAGGCCTTCCATTTCAAGCGAAGCTTGCCATGGCTGTGCAGCATCCTTGACAGACCGACCGCTAGATCCATGTCAACATTCGCATCGCAGGCTCACGGCTGCACGGAACTCCTAATCCTCAGCTGCATGGATGGCAGCTTTACCTGAGAGAACTCTGCTCAAAGGATGGCTGAGGCTCAAGCTTTGGTTTCACCAGGGCCAGTGAGTACCACATGGCAGCAGATGTCGCGAAGCTGCTCGGCCTGCAGTACCACATAGTACCAGTACCCTGGCCCTTGCACTCATATTGCATCCTAGGCCGACAGGGTTCCCAATTCGCTGTGGTCGTAGTAAGTCGTAGTAGATGTGTCTTTCGAAGAGGGCCGAACCGGGCCTGTACCTGCGTGCACAGGCGTATGCAGATGATGATTCGATGTTTAACTTGCCAGCACTGCCACGGTGGGGGTCCAATTTCAATTGTGATTTCGGTTTTCATGTTGCTGCCTCATGAGTACTGTCTTGTGGGTCAAGCTGGGCAGTAGGGGCAGCAGCCGAGTCCCTTGTGAAAAGTGTTGCTGCCTCAGGTTATGCGCCAGTTTGGACAAAATCTTCAAGACTTTTTCCACACAGGAGGTTCAACTGGATCCCAAGGTCCGGCAGTGCAGACGCTCACTGCCACCGCTTTGACTTCGATTCTGTTCGATAGGTTTCTGTGACTCAGATGGTGCGGTTTTCTGGATGCAAGGAGATGAAGAACTTTCGGGAGAGAGGCACTCTTCAGTACATTGAGCAGAAGTTCCAGGCAATGGTTTTCGTGCGTACTGCATCCGGTAGAAAGACTGACACAAACGCACTTTGGCTCCACGTCACAGGTGCAATATTGACTGGGGTGCAGTTGCAGTTGTCTGTGCATAGCTTTGCAGCTTCATAATGGCATGCTTCCGCTGTGTGCCACAAAGCAGGCACATCTGCAAAGGGCACGAGCAGCTTTTCTTCAAGAGTTCCGGAATCACGCAGTGGTCGTGGAAACTGAGGCCAGCGCGGGTGATGCAAGTGACGGTTCCTTGACCGTCCCGTTTTTCGATGTCACAGGTACGGAAGATCCGAGATGAGATGACAGAGAAAATGGAGGTGGCTGCAACACGAAGTGACACAGACCCGACGAGCTGCCTGGCGAGAGGACAAATACGGAAAGATGTTGGGAGAGCTGCGGGAGAATGTGTTGGACACGGAGGACTGTACGTCGAAGGCGAAGATTTGCCGAGACGCTTGACCTGCGCAGGGCCTGGTGCAGGCGCAGAAGGCCGAGATCACGCAGCTGAAAGGCGGCTCATCCTAGCTCAAGATCACCCAAATCTGTTCCTTCACACCTCAGATGTGAGGTGTCGTGGCTTCACAAGAATCCTACCTGACCGCTGCCAAGCACAAGGACGGTCAGAATGTTTGCATGCTGATCAGTGTAGACACGTTTCGTAAAAACAGGAGCACCTCGAGGAGCAAGCGCACTCGCTGCAGCAGCAATTGGAGCTTTCGAGAGGTTTGCAACAGCTATGGTGGGCGTCGTACATGGAATGGAGCTATGCTGGATGTTGTAAGCATTGGTAGAGGGACATTCGCTGAGCAGTGTTTCGCTTCAGTCTGAGTGCTCCCAGTCTGAATGCTCCCAGTTGAGCGCAGTGACAGCTGTCTTTTGCCCTTGCCGCGTGCACCATGTGTTGTGGAACAGTCCTGCGAGCTGGTTTCAAGACATTTCAGGTTAATCAGCGTTCAACTCTTTACGTGACGTGTACCGGTGTAGTGTTTGTGCCGGCAGGTGAAGTCGCCCAGCTGAAGCATCAGCTCTCCTGCCCTCGCCCTGTTGTCTCGGAGCAGTTCTGCCGTTTCCTTTGTGCGACACCAGGCCGAGACGAGCTCGTGAAGCAGCTGGGCCGGGAAACCTCCAGCCTGGAAGCTGAACTGAAGCGCCAGGAACTGGCGGCTCAGGAGGCCAAGTACCGCCCGCCAGCCCTTAAAGGAGAGCTCAGCCCGGGAGTCGCCAGGAGAAGCGCGAGGCCGAAAGCCGGTGGCAAGGACTACACAGAGAAATGCAGCAGCAGCAGATCCTTGGCCGGCAGCCGCACATGCCCATGGACAGCTTGAAAACGCCGCAGGTAGTGAGAGACACTCCGGAGCATAGGCCAACAGGTGTGTGTGGCCAAGACAAGCGGAACACACAAAACGCAAGCAGCAAGACGTGTCTTTGGTTGGGCGACCGGCAAGACAACCCGGGACACAATCAAACTTTCGCAGTTCACAGCGAAGTACCGTGAGAGTAATCAACTTACGACTCACGACTGTTTTTCCAATCATGAAGGTAGCCTGCCAAGTCCTCGGGTCTTCCGTAAACGTGAATTTCCAGTGGCAAATCCGAGTGTGCATGTATCCCTCATGGCATGTGCGGGTCTTTTGCCCTGCTAGAGCATGTTGGCATTCATAGGAGACCACGATCCCGTGGCAAAGATGAATTTCACAAGAAGCTCGGTCATGGATGTTTATCTCTGGGGGCTGCGAGCCCACTGCCAGCTCCTACCAGTAGCCGGGCAAACTCATAAGACCACGGACATTGTCGCAATGCTTCATCGAAGCATGCATGGATAAATCTAAGATGGACATGTCGATACGCGTTGAGGCACGTTCGGTGTTTTCCCGAGCTTACGCTGAGCACATCGGCTCCACAAGGGGTTGAAAGAACAACGTTCTGATTCATGCATCGCACGGTTTGCTGCAGCATCAGCAAGGAATTTTACTGCCGGCATCTGTTCAGATTGCGATACACGGGGAGTCCCGTCGTCAAACTGATGTGGGTGTGTAACCTGAAGCTAGGGATGGACCTCGGCCGCTCCGGCCGAGCAATCACTACGGAACCACCAGCCGCCACGAGTCAAACAGCCAGATAGCCAGACAGACAGGGCACACACAGACAGTGACGGACAGACACAGACGAAAGAGACAGGGACAGAGGAGCAGAGACACCGGGGTTATAGGGCCTGCTCCTGGCCCTAGCTCTAGCCCTCAGTAAAGCAAGGCGAAGCGAACCACGGAAACGGAGACGGGGACAGACAGACAAGCAGGCAGGCAGGCAGACAAACAGACAGACAAACGCAGGTGAAAGTACTTGCGAACGGCCCGGGCGGATCGAACCACACAGGTGTGCACTTGCATGCGAGAGGGAGGGCATCTGCATGGCGGTGCTCCAGCGTGAAATCGATATATGATATATGGATTGATAGATAGGTAGATCGATAGACGGATAGATGGATGGGCGCACAGGTGGAATGGGTAGGACAGGCGAAGACAAGCAGAGCAACACAATGAATAGACGCATGCGTGCTTACATTGAGGCTCACATGCATGAACATCATATAGTCGTAGCTATAGAGCTACATGTGTGGGCAAATGGGGAACAAATGAGGGAATAAGTGAGTACATAAGCTTGACAAAACAGAGGATACATGTGCATTGTATGTCTGCATGCATGCGTGGCTGCCTGGCTGGATGATGTATGCATGTACGGATGTGTGCGTGCTTGTAGGTATGTATGTATGTACGTATGTAGGGCAGGTAGGCCTAGTAGGTAGGTGGCTAGGTGCAAAGTATGTAGACATACACGCATACAGTATTATATATATATATATATGTGTGTGTGTGTGTTCATATCTATTTTCATGTTTCTCTGTGTATGCATGCATTTCGTAGGACTACGGTTGCAGTCAGCCGAGGGAACGTTTCGTTGAGCACATGCATGCATACGCCCAGCAGTTTGAGCAGCGGCTTGGTTGCAATGGCTCGGTCGATCGAGGTCAGGATCTCAAACTCTTGTGAACCCCCTAGAGCATCCCACACCCAGACGACCCAACATGTTCGACGGTGTGGTTGACGAGGTACAAAGACAAGACGTCGGACCAACTTCAGATCCTGGCAATTTTAAATCGCAGGCTGAAGGAGGCCGGACCTGCACGAAGAGTTCGGCACTGTGTCGCTTGTACAGAAGTATCCGTGCGAAGGCGCTCCAAGAGATGGAGGAGGAGAGGCAGAGGCATATCAAGGCGCGCACCAAGCCGACGCACCGAATCGGAGAGGAGCCATCAGAGGAGACGCAGTGTGAGATGTGCGATGCATGAAAGCTTGTTCTTGCTATTCATAATTCCAACCGCACCAACTGCCGCCACTGAGGAGATTGCAGAGATGTTTCAGGACCGGCAGCTTGAAGACTGAAGCGTGACTTGATCTCCGCAGACGGACGAGACAGTCTCCTTCGCTCGTCAAAATGAACGTCTGCAGACTGGTTCCAGCTTGAAAGGACTACGAGCCATACATTCTGGATGAAGCCCCGTACAGAGTTGATGTCTCAAGCTCAGGATGTGGTCGCAGCTGGCAAAGTTGTGGTGCACAAAATCTGAACCCGAGGAGATGGGCATGGACACCTCTTGGCGGGATTACAAGATCAGCAACTTCGAGTTACTCTTCGTGTTCAGGGTGCAGTGCACGAGAGCTCTCATGGGATTCGGCAGCTCAGGTTGGCTCTACCTCAGAGGCCCATGGCGCCTCCCAAGTTCAAGGCCTGTGAGAGCATCGCTTAAGGCCCTGCCTCATGTGCTTTTCGAGATTCAGGTGGAACGGGTCCGCCGCGTCCTTCCGGGCCCGACGGTCACGGAGACTCCACGGATAAATCCTGCAAGACTTCTGCAGCTACCAGCTGTGAATCCAGCCATAGGCAGGCTCACGTCGGAGTTCGGAGTGTCTGCGCCTGCCCATGCGTACCATGCGGCCAGGACGAGTTCTCTCGCCATCACGCGCGTGACGGCAGGAGTGCCGCTTGGCTACGGCTTGGAGGGTGCTTTGACGAGGGTGGCAGTCGGATGCACCAAGCATGTGGCAGAGGTTTGTCAGTCAACGGGTCGCCGAAAACCAGGAGGCCCTATGACGAGGTTTCACTGTTTCACCGTCGTGCTAGGAACACCGCTCCGTGGCTTGTGAAGCCGGCTACGAAAATAGCAGCACTGCTCTCGACTTGCACACGTCTAATGGTCGAGGGCCTGTGGGGGCATGTAGCATGCTGCAATCACCAGAAATCGGCCTTTGCGAGCTTTCTCTTATTCTTCGGCTGCATTCCCGTGCGAAACTGAAAGTGCTCACAATCTGCCTCTTGCTTCAAGTCTTGCAGTGCATCTTCCCGTTTCACAGTAGCTGCTAAACCAGGCGGGAGCTGTGCCGGGTGTGAAAGTTCGTGTGTCGCGAAATCGAACGAGAGCCTCTCCTGCAAGTCACAAAGGTGATGAACGCTGTTCAGAATGACAGCAGCGGGCCAGCGCCCAAGACATCGTACTGTAGTTCCTGCAGATGTGATAAGAGTGAGAATGGTAGCATTGACAAGAAAGTAGACGAACACACAGTCCCACTGATGTGCGCACATGACATCTTGTCACAGGTTGTGATGCTGCAGTACTACCGTTTGTCTTCTGCCGCTGGGCTCGAGAGAAGTCGCTTGGGACAGCGCGTGCCGAAGGCTTCGGCCTCGTGCGTGCACCGAGCAATGCGTGGCCTGGCAGTGGCCTCCCGAGCCGCCCGTGGCTCTCAGAGGTTCTGAGAGCCAAGTTGAGCCAAGCCGCGGAAATGCAGACGAAGAGATTTTTTTGCGCAGGCGCCTCATGGGGCTGCAAGCCGGCGGGCAGTCGGCATCGCTCGCATCCATGCCAGACAGGACAGGGCTTGGTCAGGGACAACTGAAGGGTACCAGGGTACCCCTGTTGATGAAGTTGAAGCGTACGAGAAAGATGCTTTTTCAAGTAGGAATGCCGCGAGCACCTTGTGGGATGCGACGGCGAGCGCGAGGCGACCATCCTCGCAAGAAGTTGTCTTTCAAGTCTTCGGCCAATTTTCCCGGGGAAATGATGCCTGAAGGCACGGCCCGATGACAAATGTGACAAATGGGACTTTGTTCTACATCCCTGTGACACAGGCGGGGCCTGAGAGCTCAGTTGTCCCCAGTTGTGATTGCCAGGGTGCCATTTTTCCCATAGGAACTTCTTGCCCAGTGTGGGTCGGCAGGCGGGTCGGCTCCCATGCTTCAGCGCTCCTCCAGGCCCTGCCAGTTTCTGTTCAGCGGATTGACAGACTTGGGTTCTACACCTGTCTTGAGGTTCTGAGTAGTTCTGCGACGCCACAGGCATGGCACAGGTGACTTATCATGCTGGCATTTCATTTTGCCCAGCCTTGTCTGCGCCAAGTCCAGCAAGTTTGCACGCATGCAAAGGAGAGAACTGCAAGGCATTGATGACTCATCGACTCATACACATCTGGAATTTAAATCGTCGGTTTGACCTCGGGAATGCGGCTCTCCCTGGTGCAAGCTTGAACACCTGCTGATGGGTCTATTTTCCTTTGAATTGAACGCTTTGAACACTCAGCAGGCCTTTCTTGCATGTGTTTGGGAGGAACTTGTTCAGTCAGCCCTTTGAACCTGATTAATTATGCATGCTGAGATGTCACCTCAAGCTATGCTTGTGAAAGAAGCACGTTCCATTGACATCGCATCTGATTCAAGGGTTTCCTGATCAATGGCTCCTGACCGGATTGTACACTTTGTAAATATGTTTGTTGGCCCTGCTGTGGCCGCGATATCACTTGGCTTCCAGATGACATGCTGCTGGCATCTGCTGGCATTTCCATTTGGTGAAGCAGGCGCACGAAGTGGCACGATAGGCCTCTTCTGCAGAGCTGCATCACCTGCAAATTTTGTGAGCCTTGCTTTTTGAAAGATGGCAAGGTGCTTTCGCTTCTATCTCATTGCATGCTGTGTTCTCGCTCTGGCACAGGTGCCATCATAGTGGCCTGGGCCGCAGTTGTTGGCATCAGGCTCCACTGGCCCGCGACGCATCTTCCGTGTCAAAGACTTGCGAGCGAGCTAAAAGTTAGGGCAATTGTGCTGCTAAGCCGCCTCGCAAGCAAAAGTTACATGCATTCTGCACGCCCTTTTTCGGAAATGCTGTTGTTTCTGATTGCCGCAACTGGCCGTTTACAGAGCACCGCGCCGTGTCAGTGTAGGCCTCAGAGTTGTGGAACGCCTGGGGAGAAGCGATGCTCGTTTCCGTTCGTCGTGGCCTGGTGACGAAGGCTAGGCTTGACGCTTCACGCACTTGTTTCAGCATGAAGTCGTGAGATGTGTCACCTGATACTACCCCAAAGCCTCTAAGCCAGGCAGCTTCCCTCAACAGCACGGCTGCTCGTCATGCCCCAGCTGTCTTCCAACATCGATATCTGCATCAAAGTATCCCGCGTCACAACACGGTGCCTTGTCTGAAATATGGCTCGCGCGTGTATATAGATTGCAGAGGCCCATGTTTATGTTTCAAGACTGCCGCTGCAGGCAGTCAATCCCGGCTGGCCAGTCACTTGGCCAGTTCTCGCTAGACGAAGCCGAAATCTTGCTCCATCTTATTCGTTGTGCTACACCTTCATCTATCCAGACACAGGGAGATACTCACGAAGGTAGTTAGTATTAGTATTGTAGCTAGTTGCAGTCACTTGCAGCAGTTTCACTTCGCTTTTCGGGGCCCTGACAGTCTACCTGGCACTCCGTATAGTATGGCGTATGGGTGTGAACTGCCTGCATCGTAGATCGCAGTCTGCCTTGAGCATGCGTATGGCTAGGACGGTGCTCCTTCGGGGGGGCAGTTACCAATGTTCACACTTATTTGGGGGCTTCTATTCGTCTGCAAGGGAACACCTTGTCACGAAACATATCACGGCCAACAGCGGAGTAAGGTCCCCGAAAACATCCGCCGCTCCCTTATGCCCTGTGAAAGAAAGAAAGAAAGAAGAAACAAAGACAGTCAGAGCGAGAGGGAGGGCTTGCCAGGATGTTGATAATGTGGCCAGGAGTCAACAGGATAATCATGAGGCACGGATTGCCGCTTGCAGCCGTGTGTGCATATATATATATATAGCTATGTGTGTGTATGTAGATATATCCATCTGCGTGCATATATGTATGTATGTATGTATGCTTGTCTGTCTGTCTGTCTGTCTATCTGTCTGTCTGTCTGTCTGTCTGTCTGTCTGTCTGTCTGTCTGTGTGTGTCTGTGTCTGTCTGTGTGTGTCTGTCT
>CAJNDV010002325.1:26157-44625 GCA_905221635.1 Symbiodinium sp. CCMP2456
TGTTGTTGTTGTTGTTGTTGTTGGTGGTGGTGGTGTTGGTGGTGTTGGTGGTGTTGGTGGTGTTGTTGTTGTTGTTGTTGTTGTTGTTGTTGTTGTTGTTGTGGTTGTGGTTGTGGTTGTGGTTTTGGTTGTGGTTGTTGGTTGTTGGTTGTTGGTTGTGGTTGTTGTTGTTGTTGTTGTTGATGGTATTGTTGCTGTTGTTGTTGTTGTTGTTGTTGTTGCTGTTACTGTTGTTGTTGCTGCTGTTGTTGTTGTTGTTGCGGTTGCTGGTGCTGCTGCTGCTGCTGCTGCTGCTGCTGCTGCTGTTGCTGCTGCCAAAGCAGTCCGGTTGTGGCAAATGGCAAATGACTCGACTATGAAAAAATGCAACCCGCAAGCAAAGGGCCGTAGACATGCCTGAAAGGGGACCCAGTCTAAGGTCGAAGCAGGGGGGGGGGGGCAAGGGTAGCAACCAAAAAGGCAACGGGGACCCAGTGTACGGTTGAACCTTGTTGTTGTTATTGTTGCTGCTGCTATTGGTGGTGGTGGTGGTGGTGATGGTGGTGGTGGTGGTGGTGGTGGTGGTGGTGGCGGTGGTGTTTGTGCTGGTGCTGGTGCTGGTGTTGCTATGCTGTTGTTGTTTTGTTCTCGTTGTTATTGTTATTGTCGTTGTTGGTGGTGGTGTTGGCGTTGGTATTGGTGCCGGTGTTGGTGTTGTGTTGAGGTTGTCGTATTCGTCGTCGTTGTGGTTGCTGGTTCTGGTGCTGGTGTTTTTTCGTTGTGGTGTTGGTGATGCCGATGCTGCTGCTGCTTGTCACAGAGACCCAACATCCTGCTAGCGCCTCCGACAATCGAGACACAAGACAGGCTGATGAAGACTCCGGGGGATGGTATGAAAACCACTACAGCAGAAATTCATTATGCCTACTCATGGAAGTGCTTGTTGAAACACGAATCACGAGCGGCCCAGCGATCATAAATCTGCTATTGACAGGAATAGGAACGATATGGAATGATAGTTCTGGTAGCCACAGCCATGACTGACTGCTAGAACAGCAACACCAGCAGTCTACGTCAATAATGCTCACTGGCAGACAGGCAATGCCCGTGTAGCTGCGGCCACAGCTGGAGACTGGTCGCTGGCAGGGGAGGCTTGAGACCCACTCCGTAGTACTACTGTTGCTGTCGCAGTTGTTGGTTCAAAATATGTACAGCTGGGTTAGCTCAGCTGTTGAATTTTAACGGTTAGTGCTCTCACTATTGCCGGCTGGTTGGGTTCATGCGTGGCTTGGGATATCGGAATGAAAAGTTCTGTGTAGTCTGAGCAGCACCCTGCACCTCGACTTGTCGGACTCATGACTTGCTCTCCCCCCTTCTTTTGCTCGCAGGCGCTGCGGTCGAACAGAATCCGCCAACTGGGAGCCTCTGACCCTGAAGTATTCTCGTTCATTGGAGAATGTGCAACAAGAACTTATTCTGAAAAGGCAGCCTTCACTTGATGTTTGCAATTGCATGTGTGTTGTACATGTACGCAGCACGCGGAGTGCAAATTCATGTATTGAGCGAAATTCGGGAAGAACCTCTTGGTCTTCAGCTTGGGACGTTGTACATGCAGATGGGAGAAGAGCGAAGGCGAGCTATTGGTCCGGTGTTCCTGGGTCTTCGCCGTGCTTGTTTTCAGGCTTGCAGCTTCAAGAAGACAAGTAGTCCCGCAGCAGCAGTAGGCAGTCTCAAGGAGAAGCAATGCTCGATGTTCTGCCGCTTGAGAGACAGAGAGAGAGAGAGAGAGATGGAGAGAGATGGAGAGAGAGAGAGAGAGGGAGAGAGAGAGAGGGAGAGAGAGGGAGAGGACGTACGGCACACAGAGGAAAAGAGAGGAATGGAGTAGTAAAGACCATGTCCCTGCCCGTGGTAATCGCAAGAGGGGAAGGCCGAAAGTGCTAGCGAGCTAAAGATGGCAGAGAGGCAGAGGGTATGGCGGGAGACACTCTGACGACCAGAACTGGATATCGTCGCCTTCGGCACGGTCCTCGGTGGACTTCGGTGGCGCGGCGCGCAGCTCAACGTTGACAAGCACAGTCACATGTTTGGGTATATGTTTCGGGTTTAGGGATGTTTAGGGTGTGTGTGTGTGTCGGTGTTTGTCTTTGTCTCTGTCTCTATCTGTCTGCGTGCGTCTGATTGCTAGAAAGTGGGAAATGTGCTGTTTGCATGCCTACGTTGGTGCCACCGGCCCAGGATTGCGCTTGGCGACAAGGCGTGCCTGGACTGCAAACAGGCTACGCAAAAATTCGACAATAAAGCTGGACTGGGAAATTATTTCTCTATTCAAATACTTTAAGCTTAATTAAACCCGAAACCAACTTCAATCTCCAGTTCGACCTGGCCTAAGCACTGGCGTGCGTCACAAAAACCCCCAGGCAACTGTGGAACAATCGCCCTCGAGGGCAAGCGCTGAACATAATCCCAGCCTGAATCCCAAATCCCAGGAGGCAGACCGTGGGCGAGAATGCAGCTCGGCATAGACGCATGAAGGCCAAAAGATTTTTGAGCGGGGCTTCGTACGAACCACTGCATGTGAAGTGCAACGCAGTGGTCGTTCGCGCGACCCTCGCACATGTGTGCTATTCTGCAAAACAATCATGATTTGATCTGGTTGTGATTTCTTAGAACACATGGCCTCCCCACAGACGCTACTATCCAGACCACAAAAAATTGTGCCTGAGCCAACTCCAAGCCCCGACACTAAGCACAAGGCTGCAGATTGGGGGGGGCCGCATCGCGGGGTCCAGCCCATATGCTTCGAAACAGAATGTCCGGGGTGTAGGCTAGCTGCGGATCCTACATTTTTTGTAGAAGATTCTAAGGGTTTATGCACATAGAGTTTGGGCTCGAAACTTGCAAACGAAGGCCGCCAGCACTTTCAGGTTGGTCACGTTGAACATGAGAGCCTTGAGACAGCTCTCAATACAAGGACTCCACCCAAAAGCACTCGAACCCTGAATAACATATAAAACATAGATATTGTGTAATATTACTGTAGGAATTGTAATGTTATGACATTATGATAGTAGTACTAATAGCAACAAGAATGAGCCTCGGGCTCGTGAGATGAACCACGGCTTGGTGGCGTCTCCTGGCAACGCATATAGCTGTCATTAGGACTTGCCTCGGCACTTGCTACACATGTTCGTCTACAGCTGTTGCAGAAGATCATGCTCGTCCCTCTCTCTCTCTCTCTCTATCTCTGATGACCCGGACTCTTTTTGTGTCTCGGTTTTAGGTTTTATAGGACTTGCTCAGTAGGAGCCTCCGTCTGAACTTTAGGTTTGGTATGAGGCTGTAGACTTCACCATAGAGCCTGGGCTATACGGCTTTGGGGCTGGAGGGCTTTGAAGTTTTAGCAGGGCTTCTTTTTTTCGGAGATCCGGGTACTCGTGGACTCTCGGAACGTGTATAGAACGTAAGACCAGAGGCACACCAGCTCTGCTGGAAAACCCTTGAGCGCCAAGTGGCGAGACTCTAAGTCTAACCTCGAGAACTTCAACCCCCAATACACTGCGAACTAAGAGAAACAGAAGTAGGAGTGGCAACTACATAGACACGCGCAACAAGATCCACGGCAAACGTCTGCGGGTCTGAATCCTGCAGAGAAGGTTGTGCTCCTTGGTGCCCTGCTCGATGGTTTTGCGGGAGAAGGGCTCTGGGAAGCGGCACTGACCAGGTTTGCGGCCGCTAGGCGGAGGGTTTGCGAAGTCAGGGTCTGCTTTTCGGTCGGCAGAAGTGGTCGTTTCTTCTGCTACTGTAGGTATTTTAACTAGCGACACTAGCCATGTATCGTCTGTAGCATCACCTTACGTCAGTATATTTCATCCACCGCACAATGCCCCGAAAATGTAGGATTGTGAAAGGAGTGGGGTTCAGGGTTTCGGGTTTGAGCTTGGCACCTCAAAGGGTCTGGTTCCCAGACACTTGCTGCCTTCAGAGATCTGATGGCAGGCTGCCAAGCCTCAAAGCCTAAAAATCTAGCTCTCTCAATGACATTGTGTACTTGTTGCCGCTGCACGCTGATTGCATTAGCCACTTTGCAGCATGGAATCTGTGTGTGGCTGTGCGTGTGTGTGTGTGTGTGTCTTCGCCTGCGCGTGGGTTCTAAGTCTATGTACTGCCGTGTAAGTCATGCCCAGTGATGCAAGACGACACTTTGCGAGAGGCGGACATCCATCCGCTGCAACACCACGGCACTCAATGCTGCACTCAGTGCCGCGGAGAAGGTGCGGTAGTACAGTACAACTTCTTGTGATGGACCAACTAGAGCGTTGATCGTGATGCTACCATTGTAGCTCTGGTGCAGAAGCGGCAATGGTTCTGTTCACAAGCACGTTGTTGTTACTAACCTGTTGCATGTACAAGAAGGGAGCAACAGTAGTAAAACAGCAGCAACAAGTCTGCGTAATTGATTGAAACCAAGCAGAACAGTACAACAGCACAAGCAATCTTCATCACCAACACAATCAGTAGCAGCATCGTCATCATCATCATCATCATCGTCATCATCGTAAATCATAATACTGAAACATGACCGTGCTTAAGAAAAGCACCCACGCTGTACCTGGCGAATGGGGGCGTGTAGAAGTCGTGTGAGCTGCGCTTCCAGCGATGGTTGTCTTGATGGAAACTGCAGTGCGCTGCATCGGAATTAGTGGTGCTTTCGCAATCATTGCCATGAATGTCGTGATGAGGGTGGTTTCCAGAAAGTGTGCCATGATCACTTGTAGTCTAGGCAAGTCGTCCCTTCGTCGTATTATAGCCGATGCAGAAAGGCTGGAAATCGCAGCAGCAAAAGCAAGTAAAGAAGGATGGCAGTGACGGGCTACAGCAAGCAAGGGACCTTGGCATGTGTGGAGTGCACATTTCTTCAGGGGGGGCGCTGGAGGCTTGCCAGCTGGCTGTTGGCTGCAACATGGCCAAGCCCTGCTTGTTCAGAGACCGCAGGGCACACTTGGTTCACATTGCAGCATTTCGGAACCTTGCACACTGCATGAAGTTCGGAAGAGCAGGTACCAGAGTGCCTTTGCCACGACAGATCCGTGCACCTTTGACCCGGCTTTCGGAAGCCCTGCGCACTGCAACTTGCAGAGCCGCCCACCACCGTAGGTCCTAGACTTGCATGATGGCACTTATGTGCACTTGGGACATCATGTGACATCATAGTGGAAGATAGCAGTCCAGTGCACAGAGTATCCATTTAGCCGGTGGTTGCTGAGGCAGTCGCGGCTGCAGGCTTGGCATCGGATGTGATCTCAGTGAACCTTGACTTCGTTTCAGATGTAGTTGCGAAGGTGGGTGCAGGCCACCCGCGACCCCACCCAATCTCTCACTCTGAGCAACACACTCAGACTGAGACATGCACCTGCACTCGCATGCACACTGGCTGGCACCAACACCATTGCCGGGAAAACCGTTGAGAAGCTGCAGCCTACGCGTGAATGAAGGGAGCTCGAGTAGAGTGTCCATCTTGAGGAACTCGGTGGTCAGCTCTTGCCGCACCACGCGACGGTGGCCGCAAGCATTCAGCCACTCAACGAGAAGCTATAAATTTCAGGTTATGGACCCGGGGCTGCCTGTCGACATGTGGGTAGTTCTCTAAATTAAGGTCCCTTTTTAGATTTACCATATATTACGGCACCCTTATAAACAGGACCCCAAAAGGGACCCTCATTTAGAGAACCACCCGTGTGTGTGTGTGTGTGTGTGTGTGTGTGTTCGAGCTAGATTCAACGGCGAGGCTTCCACCTCTCCCTGCAACTTGAGAACACTCAGCCTTGACAGTCACTCATGTGGCTTGTGGCTGGATCAACACCAACTGACACCAGAATGGTCGTGCAGTTTTTATACCAGTCATGGCTATTGGAGCCTGCGCATGTCATACAGTGACGTGCAGAGACCTCACCTCGACAACCGAGCATAAAGGTCATGGTGCTGAGACAGATGGAGAATCAGCAATGAATGTCATAATCAAAGGGGCTAAATTTGATAATGAAGTGGTACCAGCAGAAGAAGGTTGGGTACAGCATGCCCCTTGATCAAGACTGCATTCATCCAAGGTCTCCTCCTTCAGGCGTCCGACCACAGCATTGAACCGACCACTGTGAGCCGCAATGCACTGCTAAGCGCTTATGACTCTTCACGTTAATTTTGGTTGACGGCTTGGGGTCAACACCCTACCTAATCGCTAAAACCCTGTGTTTGGCAGCCGTCCAGTCCTTCCCCCCAAGGCGGGATGCAAAGAGGGTCAAGGTCGGGTTTGGAATCTATGTTTCCAGTGGTGTTTGCATACAGGATGCTGGCGATGCAAGGCTTCAGGGCGACCCAGATCAGAATTGCAGCTTTGGATTGACCTGCGGTTTCCGGGGTTGCGTCAGGGTCAGGGACTGACAAGAATCGGGCTTTCTGCTGAGGTAGGGTGGTGGAATGTAAGGCCTTGTGATGCCTTATATATTACGCAGCCAGTCTGCAGATGAGGTGCTACTTGTTTACAAGTTATAAGCAACCTGTGAAACCCGAATCTGGAGGGACGTGGTCCGAATCCATCCATGGCAGCGTGAGACACTCCCCAGGATTTTTCCCGTGCCACAGACCGTTCACAGTCATTCACCCAAGAAAAAGCAAAAAGGGTCTTGAAGGTCATTGCTCTTGTGTCAAAGGCGGAGTTTAGCCGTGTGGCCTGAGATTTACACCTGCAGCCTTTCCTTTCCTAGGAGAGCGCCGGAGAATGGCAGCGTGGTCTTTGCTTGGCGGGTGAATCTCAACAGGCAAGGTCTTTAGGGCTTCAAATGTATAGTGTTTGGGGATAATGACGAGGATGATGACGATTTGGCGAAGGAGCAGCAGAAGAAGGAGGAGCTGGATGAGGATGAAGAGGAGGAGAACAAAGAGGAGGAGGAGAGGAAGGAAATGGCCAGAGACCAGTATGAAGAAATGGGTCAGGATGGCGTTGGCTGCTAATGCTGCTATCATGGTGCAGCAGGTGATGATACTAATACTAATGGCATGTGACGTCGAGGTCGTGACCAATATGATGATTGGAAAATGCTGCTGGCATGATGGTCGGGTCAGGCTGACCTGGAAGCAAAATGGTCAGAAATAGTGCGAGCACACGTACCCGGGTTTCATAGTCCCGAAAGACTGTGGAAGGTAATGAGAGCGGGTGCAGAAAGCTGCCTCTTGATCCGATATCCGAAGTGACCTGTGTCGAGAGCAACTACACAGTGACTGAACCTCTCAGTCCCAAGCTGGGAAGTCGTATTTTAGCAGCCAGGATACTACGGCCGCCAATGCGCTGCTCTCAGCTTGCGAGAAGACCTCGCAACTCGACGTTGGACAAGCCTCCAGACTCGGGCTTTCAATCGGTTTCCGTGTGTGATTCACCGAACCCCGTCAATCACAGACGCCTTTTGCGAAAGTGCGAGGCGCTGGAGCACGGCGCTTCTGCTGGCTCCCGAAGCCCCGGACGACGCAGGCGCTTGATTAAGGTGGCGGAATCGTGCGTCAGTGGTGTTGAGATGCTGCCGCCTTCGGAGGGCTTTTGCTCCCATGCCTCGCGGAAAACTGACATCAACAGCCTGAGCATCATCGACACCGTCATCAACATGGTCATGATAGGAATCTAATAACGATGCTACTGATGATAGTAGTGTGTGAGGGTAGCCATGCCGAGGCCAGATGATGGTGGTGATGGAAATGATGGTGAGAGCAGCAGGAGTGGAACAGAAGGACGACGACGAGGTTGAGGATGAGATAATGTGGATGAGAGAAGGTTGATGATTGTACAACGCTGACGACGTCTTGACGAGGACGAGACTTATGACCGCCGGCAAGAAGAGACAGATGAAGGTGATCTGGTGCTGACGATGTAGACGGTAGTTGCTGATAGCGAAGATGAAGATGGCTCGGTCAATCTTTTGACATATACCAGTGTGGAGGGTCATAATAGCGCAAAGACATGAAGGCTCGCCGAAGGAGCTTTCGGATTTAGGCCTTTCGAGCGTATTGAAAACGCTTCCCCTGCCTGAACCTGAACCTGGTGGAGTCGTTGCAGGCCAGTTGCAAAAGGCCTTTCGAGCGGAGGATGCCAGATATTGTCAGCCTGTCCCCATCATCGCACCACTGCAGTGGGGTGTCGGGGATCAACTCGGCCGCTTCGGGGAGCTTTGATGCCAAACCCTTGGGAAGAACCATCTAACTGGCTTACGCTCGTTCCGACAAGGTCCTGGAACCGCATAGTGGAGACCCCGGTCAAGAGTTGTATGGTCCGTGCAGGAAGCCTGTGACAAACCATAGAACTGTCCAAAAAAGCCCAATCTTCCAAGTACCCAAAGGCCCAAACCAGACGAGATCCCACCCCCGATGCTCGAAAAGTCCGAAGGAGGACCCGAGCTTCCAATTGCATGAAGGCTATGGAACCTTGGTCACCGCCATGGCACTCGCCGAGAAGTGGCAGTGGGGCTTGTCTCTTTTGGGCTACTTGGAAACATTTTGCAAGAGGAACATACTGTTTGGCACTGTGTCTGTGTGAAGTCTTCAAGCTTTCTTGTCTCCCTTTAGCCTAAACTACAAGTTCTGGCCAGGAAGCATGGGTTCACGAGATCTTCGACCGCAACTCTCATGCACATCATCTCGGTCTGCCTGTCTTGCAGTCTTACAGAGCCTGCGTACGCAGGCGCCCTGTTTGAGCGGATTCGCTTAAGCCGGTCAAGGTCACGTGATTTGGGGCCATTGGGTCTTCAGGGTTTCATAGAATAGGAATGAATAGGACTGCAGTTGGTTGCCATCCCGGATAACGGAGCCCCCAAGGGCAGTTGGTCCGGTCACCTGTCTGGTCTTAATTCTGCAGTGCGAGGAGCCGCAAGTCGCTTCCAGTTGGTATGCTGTTCATGGCCGAGGTTTAGCTACTCCTACCAGAGCATACTTGCCTCGGCGAGTGAAGGCCAGCCAGTGTCCGAGAGGGAGGCTGAAAGCTGAAGGTGCTGTTTGCGCTTGGGCGCTTGCCGAGGGGGAAGAATGCAGCCACGCATGCTAAGTGCCAATACTGCCTGTCGTCCGCTTTGTCCGCTAGTGCAACTCGGGTTTCTTGTAGTAGCGCTGGGCAAGAAGCTTGCAATCGCTGGCCGCCAGCGCAGCTTTCATGGCCCAAATGCTCCATGTGAGACCATGAGTGCCTGCCGGGGATACCCCGCAGACACTCAAGATTGTGGCTCCAAGGTCGATGGCCGGTCGGCCGTTGTGAGCAGCGTTGGCGAGCCCTCTCGTCAACGGGCGAATGACTCGGTGGTTTCTTCCAGTGCCGCTAGCTTCGGAACGTTGAAGACTTATCAACCCAGGGACAGCATGAAGGATTTGAAAGTCTTCGCCGATTCTTTTGCAGGTCACCTTCGGATTGTCATGAGCCACCTCTTGCAGACTGACGAGGACTTGTCAACAGCTGTTGTAGTCACACACAGTCGTCTTGTAGATCTCGTCGGTTCAGCACAGACGGTGTTGTGGAAGCTTTCGAGTACAGCATGCAGCACCTTCGAGAAGCTACCTTCTCTGCTGTGGGCTTCCCGCTGTGGTGGCAAGGAGAACGAGCTAGATGATTCGATTTCCGAGATTCATAGCAGCATGGCTGTGTTGCGCAAAGAGACACAGGCGATCCGCAACGATTACATCGAGCTGCTCAAGCAGGTACAGTACGTGGGGCACTGCACGCAGGTCACGATGGATCAGGCGGTGATAAGCTCTTTGCCAGAACCGGATGAGGATGAGCATGGCATCTTGGAGTGCCCACCAGCCAGCCCCGAGTTCAACGAAGCCCAGCGAAAGTCACAGAAGAGCTTGCAACTCACCCTCGCTCACCTTGAAGGCATCTGCCAGATGATGGAAGATTGCTCCGACTTCTGGTTGATGCTGCACCATGCAGAGCTCCAGCTCCGTAAGCTTGAGAAGGAAGCCTCGGTGATCCGCGATGGCAAGCCTTGTACAAAGACTGAGCCAGAGCATGAAAGCAACTCGTGCATGAAAAAATTCTGTGAGCATCTGAAGTCCTTCTGCGGCGTACATTGTGGCGTGCCGCCAACCAATAGTTTCAAAGTCGCGGAGATTTCAACCCGCTGAAAGCGGGCATGCTCGGCAACAGGTTGAGTCAATATTCTCGATTCGGGTATCCGCTTGCTGATGCTGAGGTCGGCCGTCTCGGCTCTATCAACATGCACGTACACTTGCTGTCACTCCCCATCCTCAAATGTTGCGTGTGTTTGCTGAATGCCGACTTCGCGTGCATCGCAGAGTCTATTTCGACAAGTCCTTCCCTGCGATTTTAATTCCACACGCTGTCAAGAAAGATCGTAGCTGGCTGTGCGAGCGGTTGTCAATGTGTAACTACAGCCCTCCACCCCTTGCATGCGTGCTCGACCTGTGCTTGCAACAACGACGGCCCTACCCACATTCCCAGCATGCAATACCCGGAAGGCAGCTGGGCGCCTGCGCTCTTATCAGAGCACCCCGGCGGAAGGATCGAGGGCTGGTTGGGATTGCATTTGCCTTTGTCTCCGTCCCGAGCTGAGCTGCCTCGTCGCCACAAGCCCTAGACTGCACAATCAGTTCCTTGCCTGATGAAGCACTTTGCTGCATCATGGATTCAGATATTTTCGTTTGACTGGAATAGTAGTAGGCTCGCGGAGGAAGGCCTTGACATCGCGAGGCATCCGCTTTCATTCTGGAGGCCTCTCGTCAAATCTCGCGAGACGGTTAGAGAGTTGTTGCTGCGTCGCATCGTTGTTGAAGAGCCCTCATGCCTGAAAACCCCGAATCCCTACACCCCTATACAGCCCTAAAGACGTTTGTGTGTAGACCCCACCCTGATAACTTACAGATCCCCGAAACCTTTCCCGAGGCTGTTTCTTGCTACCAGGGCGGCCTTCCAGCGCATTGGACTGTCGAGCATCGAAAAAGACGATCACTCCTCGGAATCTAAGCGTTCTACACAGGGTTCAGGGTTTGCGGATTCGCGAGGTTTAAGACCTGATTTCGGACTTTAGGGTTTTACGGTTTTCGCGTTTAGCGATGCTTGACAGATGTAGAACCGGAAGCGGCAGCATCTGGGTTGCCTCCGGCACCACCAACAGAGACATAGAACTGCAGCTTACACTCCCAGATCACGAGCTCGTAATGTACCCAACTGCGACCGTCGAGGCATGCCCTCAAACTTGCACGCTCAAGATGCGCACTATCTGCAATCGCCTGCTGTTATCATTGCCTGCAGCCGCAGCACGTGCTCAAGCTTTCCTGTGCGCGTGTGGGAGGAGTATGGCGCGACTCACTCAAAGTTTGTTGCGAGGTTGCTTCTTCAGGCTGCGTATCCTGGAAGGTGGCTGCCCACGTTTTGGTTTTGCTGATGGTCTTCTGAGATGGTGAAACTTGCAATGAAACTCTGCAAATGAAACCGGTACGAGTGAACTTGATGCCTGACTCAGCTTAGCTAAGCAGTACCAGGAAATGCTGCAATTCGTTCTAGTCTTCCGCGCTAGTCCCCATATAGTCATAGAGTTAGCTGCTGCGCGGACGACCTTCACGTTGCCAACCCCAAATCCTAATTTCGGAGGCGGTGGTGGTGGCGTGGTGGTCAACAACAGACGGACAAGGGTTTGGGTTTGTAGGGGGTCCGACAAAACCAATTGTGAGAATCACCAAAAAGTGCCTTTCATGAAATTCGCACAACTCGCGAAAATCGTCCGATTGCCTTTAAGTCCTGATGCCCAACCCCCCCACTCCACTCAAGAAAGGATCAACTAAAGTTTCCGCGTGACTTCCCCGTGGCCGCAACCACTAACAATCTGAGAAATCTGGAAGCCGAAGCATGAGTGGATTTATTCCAAGAACTTGTCCTAGTTACCCCCGATCCCTATATAGATTATGACGTTTAAGATGTAGAGCCGGCAACTGCAAGCCACAGCCGCGCTTCCAATGCAGTCTCTACGGTCAGATGGGCGATACCCTGGCTAAATGGATCTAGCCCAACTGGCATGTGATGAAAAGCCGTTACCCGTCCACCCATAATGAAATCCAAGCAACCCTGATCCGTGAAGACGAACACCCAGGGAGAGATCCAAAAGGGCTGCTGAGACGAAGGACAGGCAGAAGCTGGTGAATTGGATTCGGGCCAAGCTACGGAGTGTAACAGGTCTTTCTTACTTTCGTTGGTGCACTTCTTTGTAAGTTACGCCGCAAAGTTCAAGATCGCATATAGCTATGCCCCGCTTCTGCCTGTAGTGAATTTAGTGAGTTCAGTGCTTGGGAAGTCTTGTCAGAACTAGGCCGCCCGAATGCCTTGCATTGGGCACTGGTTGTCTGAGAGCAGGCGGTGAAGTGTTCATAAACTGGCCTCCCCTGACTGCACAGCGATGCAGAACACTGTGGCTCAAGAGCAACCAGGTGGGGACATGTTTTTGCTCTACTTGCAACCGCTGCCCTCCCGAACACTTCCACGACCACCATCACCGACATTGCCGCCACCGCCCGCCACTGCGACTCGTGCTGCAGCTCGTGGTGCTGGTGCCTCTGCTGCTTCTGGTAGGACGACGATCCCGACGACCACCTACCAACCAAAAAACCACGATTACCGCTTCGCAAAATTGCAGGAAGCTTGTTTGTCGGAAGGGCTTGGTGGCTGTGCGAGTAAATTCAAGTCTAGGTCTAGGAGAAGTGAGACCCTGCTCTAATCATCTGAGGCTGAGGGTTCAATTTCGTTACAAGGTCTGCTTGTCTTTCTGCGGGGGCCTGTGACTTCGACAATGGCAAACCGAGCCTCTCAGCACTCCGCGCAGAACGTACTCCTCGAGGGTAAGCGGCAGGGACGTGTGAACAGTGCACAGCGGGCTTGACAACAGTCTTCATAGCGTCTGCATGTGACAGGACACTCCTGTTCCGCTTCCACGCAACGAGTGGGCCTGGCTAGAATTGCATCTGATCTGTTTACACACGGACCACCGCGTTTAAGCATGAACTTCTGATGGTATCGAAGATCAAAAATAAGTTTTATGCCAAGAGCTGTCCGTTTGATTTGTTCATTCGTTCGAAGATTCACCTCCATGTAGAAATCACTAGCTTCCCACACTAAGACTAAGCAGAACCAAAAGTACTGAACATTCAGGGCACTGCCCCGGGCTGGCACAAAGAAAGGAGAATGGGGCAGTTTAGCAGTATCAACCACACTGAATTCTGGCTGCCCTACTAACAAAGGCCCTTCTGATTAACAGCGGGGTGTGAGTAGTTAGTAGCAGTAATCCCCTTTGCAGTCCCCGTACTAGCTCTTGGAGGAGCAATGTCCTAGCTTCTAGCTTGAGTCATAGAGGGGTCTCAATGATCTTGTCATCGCTTGCCAGGAAGGGCGGCATACTGATTACTGAGGATGAGTTGAAGGCCGAGTGAAAGTACCGAAATTTGGCACAGAGCTGGTGCCTTGACAACTTTGCAGCATACCATGATTCACCTCATATAATGCTTTGCCTGATGTTTTACATGCTTTTCGACGCTCCAGAAGACGTGCCGACGGTGCAAGGGTTTACATCAAGTGCCAGTGTTCGTCATTCAGAATATTTCAGAATGCTAGACAAAGGAAGGTCACCGACCAGTTGTTTTTCTGGCACATGTACCTATACAGAGCATCGGTGCGGTGTAGCATGCGGGCTGGCATTCGAGCAGGTGGCGTGGGAGTTCTTCGATACTAGTGGCGGCATAGCTGCAATCAGCAAACTTGCGAAAAGTTGCAAGATCCCATGTGCTCAAGACTCGGCTGTCTTCATGCCTTCCGCTTGGATACCGTATGACTATGGTGCACCTTTTGGATCCGTTTGTGTCCAACTGATCCCAACTGAATATCCGATAGAATCGATGCGAGGCTTGCTGCATGTATGTCTATTTGTCGCTGTGCTTGCAAATCATTCTACGTGCTGTTCTGCCTGTGTGCCGCGGGTCTGCTTGCACGCGTGCAGTCTCTCGGCGGTTGCTGCGTCTCAACCTTGTGCAAAACGACATGACAGTGCAGATCGCGACTTCGATGGCATATATCAGAATCGCAACCAGACGCCTACGTACTCTAGGAGAATGGAAAGGAGAATTTCGCAGACGGTAACTCATGTACTGAGACCTTGTGTATGCTTCCGAGGCAAGGGCAAGCTCACCATGTCAGAAATCAAGCGTCGCCTGCAGACGTTCTACAAGGCGTGGAAGAGCTTTTCCCGAGCTGGAAGCATTCTTATCTGAATCGTCACCATGCCTGCAATCAGCCTTGTGCCGGTACGCAAGACTTGCCATCTACTACCGCAAGAGCCCGGTAAGGCCCCACGTGGTCTTCATTCACGTAAAAGTTTGAGCGCTTGCAACCACACATGCTTAGCAACGCATTGCTCCGCTTCTATCTAGTCTTGACTGTCCTCGTTGTGAACCGAAGACTCGGGCACGCAGATAGACGAAAATCATCGACCCCAGACGATTGACCCCACAGTTGTTGCCTACTCTCGGCGTGAGGGCTGCCTGTGTGCATACTCTGGATAAGATGGAAGCAAGGCTTCTGCTTGGTATTAAAATGTACTACGAAGTAGGCCCCTAAAGATGTCATTGGAGCATGGAGCAACTGGCAACGAGGCCATCAGTTGGACGAGAGTAAACTTGCTTGTCATTCGCTGGACAAGCGCTGCTTCAATGCAACGGAGGCAACGTGAGCGATACATTATCTTACATTGCATGAGCCTTAGCCTTAGCCCATCGCATCCCCGAAAGATTGCATCTTTCTTGCGACCTGCCTTGTGACTGAGTTCCGACGCCTTGCAAAGTCCCAAACCCGGACCCTACTGCATGTCCTGCATGTCGGCAGGACATCACAACCAGGGAGGTGAAGTTTCTGCTGAGCCTTTGACCTCTCGGGATTCGGAGTGGGAGCTTTTTCGGGCTTTCGGCTGGTCTTAAGCGTAAAGCAGAAAGGGACAGGTTTCAGGAGCCCAGATTAGGTTAGAGGGGGATATGACCCGAAATCCTTTGACCTGAATTCCCTCAAGCTGCACGGTTTGTCCCTCGCAAGTATGCTTATGTTCGACGTGCGGTTGATGTTTGTGAGCTTCCGCACGATTCGGGCAAGTGCCAGCATGCTACGGCACAGGGTTGCATGAAGGGCCTCCAGTCGTTAATCACAGGGCTCCCAAGGTCAGAGGGATCCTTCAAGTCTTGGTGCCTCTTGTGTATATCGTTTACCTTACCTTACGGAGGAATTGATGCTCAGATCCTTTCTCCGGCTGCTGCTCTGTACGACCACTCGCCTTCTTCTCATCGTGGCTGTTCGTCTTCTGCCGTCGCTGGCGTTTTCTTGTGATTTGTGTCGCCTTCTTGTTTGTTGTTGACTCGTGCGGTGGAGAGTGGGGTTGTAGGCATGGCGCGGTGGTGCATTCATTCTTGCACACGTGGACACAGTTTTCTCCGTGCCATGTCCAAGACTCACGGGGCATTTGATGGCAAAACCTGCAGTTTCTAGTGTCCGCTCCAGCTTCTAGTTCCTCCATGGGCTTTGGAACACCCACTTTCGTTTTAGAGCTGGTCGCTTAACCGAGGAACAACCAGCCAGAGATCACCTTCGACGCGCCCGGACTCGTATGGTAGAATTTCGGGCTTGGGGTCGAGAGTTTCAGGTTTTGGGCATGAGGGGTGAACCCCACCCGAAGCCAGGGTTGGGTGAATTGAGATCGAAGTTGAGTCGCCGAGAATGCCAAGGAGCTGTATGCTCTCCTCAAGGACAACCAGCTGACGCAGCTTGGCGGCATTCCAAGCAGCTACAGTTAAGCCAACAGGTCGAGGAAAATTCTCGTGAGAATGCCCTCGATCGACTGCTTTTGAGAAGAGAGAAATATTTTGGCCCTGAAGGAATTGTTGTGCCTAGCTTGGGACGCTTCCTGCTAAAGCCATATTTTAGGAATACCTTAAGTCCTTCGCTGGTGACATGGAACTACATACCTAGACAGCTATGAAGCTATGATGTGAATCAACGCGTCCCAATTCATCCCGAACACCCTGCCTTCCGTAGCGGACCTCCGACACAGCGGTTCATGCAATGGAGACACTTAGGACTTCACGGCTGACTTACCGAAAGTCATGTAATTGACCCAGAACTCTACACCCAAGGCGACCATTTGGTAACGGACACAAACTCCGAAGCCAGCAGGAACTACATCGCGAGTGATAGATCTCACATCTGCGAGAAACACCAGTTCACCAGTGCAAGAAAGCAGTTCTGTGATTGTCAGAATTATGCGTCTCGTAGGTGGGCTTTCGGTACTCAGGAGACCTTCGACGCGTAGGCAAGCAAACCAATTCAATCAAGTTGCTCTCCGCAGGAACTTCGATCCAGTCAAAGAGGCGTTCAAGGTTGGGTTTGTCCTGTGCACGCCACCGGTGCATCGTCGATATTGACAAGACTTGTCCATGCACTTCGGAAGACCAAAATCGCCATCAGCGCCCTACTACTACTACTACGACGACGACGACTACTACTACATGTACTCCTGGGCCTGTGACTGTATTCTGAGTGTCATGTCATTGTTTCAGTAGCATTTGTCAAGACGAACACACACACACACACACACACACACACACGCGCGCACACAGCGATGGCCATGGTTATTCCGTGTGATGCCACTCTTGCTGAGTGTCAAGGGCATTCATGTGCTGTTATATGGCCTCTGCAGCTGATGTTTACGCCACCACTACCACGATATTGAAACGGATGTGTGTCTTCGTTTCCTTGGGTATTGCAACAGGAATTGGCTCAATGAGATGCCAAAGGCATCTTCCGAGTTGAAGTAGGGCAGCTTCGTGCTCATGGATAGCTCCAAGTTCATCCAGCTGCCACCGAAGGGGCCAGATGCCCCGACCGTTCTTTTCCGAAGTTCCTTCCAATCTGGCCTCTTCTCCATTTTCTACTCCATCGGCAGGACACCACTCTACCTTTGGTCAGCATCAGTACGGAATGGGCATATCCGGCGAATCACCGACGAAGACATCGGGTCAGCCGCCTTGGAAATTGCCGGGAACAACGTGAGCACAACTTCTGTGACCTGTCCGGAACAATCAAGACAGACGCTGGGCATTAAGATGCCCTTTCTGGTCTTGTTGGTGAAGAACTTGCACAAGCAACTTGGCTCCTAGGCAATAGTTGTTACTTGAGAGATATGGCGAAGAAGCAGTGTGATGGTTCAAAGTTCAATTCCGCGCATTTACGATTGCTTTCAAAGATCGGCAGGACGACGGAGCCACTGAGACAGGTCATATCCGTGCCGGAGGGTCGTACCTAACATGACGAGATGCATCAGATGTAAAAGCCATTCAGCGTATTCCCCAACCTCACATTGGTTGAACACTGAAAGATTCTCAAGGTACTTCTGTTTCGAGGTCGAGGTACTGGACGACACAGGCTGTGGGTCGGGTTTCGTTTGCCTTTCATGGCTGAGGATCTGTATAGGAGTTTCGATTTCAAGAACTGGGCTCAGGGCTGACGTTGACACACCTCAGACTAAACGTGATGTGATAACGCCCTGCCAAAGAGTGATACCCGAAGTTTCAGTAAAGCAGCTTTGGCGTCCAGCTTCGCCTCCTCATCGCTGTGCTGCTCGCTATCAGCACCTGAACCTGCCAATGCGGGGGGGGGGGGGGGGGGGGCGATTCTTTCCATGCGTGTCGGACTTATTAGCAGGTCCTGGTCTAGCATGTAGCGTTTACGGCTGAGGCTGACCCTCTGCCCCTCTTGCTCCCCGTCTTCGAACATTTCGTTCCGCTGTACTTTTTGGAGGGAGCAGAAGGGCTGATGCTATCGGATTACATGACAGGCAGGAAGCGGCGATTCAAGACGAGCACATTCAATTCCGGAACGAAGGCCGGCACTAATTGATCCGTCTTTGCTCCCGCACTCTGTAAGCTCTTCTGCAGAGATCCATCGAAAAGAAGTGCATTTGTCCTTTTGACCCCAACCCTCAACCCTCTGGGCCCTGAAACCCGGAATCGGCAGTGACAGCAGCACTCTCCTTGGCATGACTCCCAAAGAAGGGAAAGCTGTCTTCAAAGTACCGTACCAGCCTGTATAATGTAGACAATGTGTTGATGGGAAGAAAAGCTGGCACGGTGGTGATAGGGCTTAGTCGACGGCGGGTTCACTGGTTGAGGGGCCCGGCCACGAAGATAAAAGAGACTGTAAAGTTTCAGACTTCACAATGGTTCAGGCCCCTTTGCCTTTGGAGTGACGAGCTTCCCGGTGTATTCGTGTATGTGCTCCCTGTCCAGCATGTGACGTTTAAGAATCCAGGGCGCTGCTGGGAGTTTCGCCTTGTGCTGAGATGTCGAGCCTAGATGGAGTCCTTCTTACGCCTCTTTCTGCACAGAGACAGACACCGACAGGCAGACAGACGGACAGAC
>CAJNDV010002325.1:44725-71133 GCA_905221635.1 Symbiodinium sp. CCMP2456
TAAACACCGTGAAGCTACCACTACCTGAAGCTCAAGCCGAACAGACAGTGAAGCCCTCGAAAGTCAGCATCCCAAAAAACCCTAAACCCCTAAACCCCAAACCCTAAACCCTGAACCACTAAACCCCTAAACCCTAACCCCTAAACCCCTAAACCCCTAAACCCCTAAACCCATAAGCCCTAAACCCTAAACCCCTAAACCCCTGAGCCCCCAAGAGCCCGAAGCTAAGAAGAGCCCAGCTGCACCCAGGGCGTCCCAGAGACCCGTTAGACTCTGGAAGGCGATACTTCCGCCCAGAATCATCCTGGGAAATTTTATTTTAAGTTACCATTTATAAAGGAACTTAAGAGGGTTTAGGGCTTGTAGGGTTCTAGGGTTTAGGGGTTTAGGGTTTTAGGGTTTCGGGTTTAAGGGTTTAGGGTTTTAGGGTTGAGGGTTTTAGGGTTGAGGGTTTTAGGGTTGAGGGTTTAGGGTGAAGAGATTTACTTTACGCTAGCATACTCAGGAAAGCTTTCTATTTACTATAGATCTCCATCATCGTAACTGAAATCAATACCTTAACAAGAACCCAGAATCAAGACGAAGAGGACAAAGAAGGCAAAGGTCTGCAGATAGTCCAGTCGACCGGGAAACCTCGTAGATTCGTTACTGTCCAGGCTTAAGTGGATTAGGGTTTAGGGGGTTTAGGCTTTAGGGGTTCAGGGGTTTAGGGTTTAGGGTTAAGGGTTTGGGGTGTAATACCCTGCTGTAGCCCCCAAAAAGGGTAGACCTTGTAAGTTATAGCAGGGTTGTCGTAGAAGCCCCCAAAAAAGGGGGACCAAAGCAGGCTTTCCAAGAAGAGTCCAGCAGCAATGGTGTAGCAAAGCGTTCGCAAAGATAAGCGGCAACTTTGAAGGACACGAAGAACCAGCAAATGCTGAAGCCAAAACAGCTGGTCAAAAGCTCGACCAAGAGCCAATCTGCCTTCGTTGTTCTAGGTTTGAAAAGAAAACATGCTTCTTTGTACCCGAACCCTTAACCAAAACAGTTCCATCCACAGCTGAGTCTGCGGAGACATGTGCACAAAGCAGTGCCACAACCCAATCCAAAGAGAGCGAAGCCATCACTCCCAATGGCAGCAAGATGTACTTGAGTGGAATGGTTGATTGTCCAGACTCCAACAACTCTTCCCGGAGAGGGCCTTGCACAAATTGGGTGAAGGCTTCGGTGCTTCCATACCAGGCCTGGATGGCCGTGAAGACAAACCTGCGGTCAAAGTCACTGTGACTCTGCACCGCTGCAAGGTCAAAACCTTTCAAGTCATGCAAGAGCTGATATTTAACAGCGGCGTTCTGTCTGAACTGGTGCATGAGCACATAGACGGGAACAAGGGCGATGGCATAGGAGGCCATTGGCGCCACCACGCTTCCCAAGGGTATCGAAAGCATGAATAGGAAGCAGCTAAAGTATGCACCAGCAACGCACATAAAGGAGCCAACCTCCACAAACAGGGGGCAGAATGCTAGCCGCCCAGCTGGATTTGCGGTACGGAATGCGGCCACTTCAAAGACACACCTTGGATGTGATAGGAAGCAACAGAAGGCTTTACCTGCTTCCCGAGACGATCGCGAAAAATCTACAAATCCGCCCAGATTCCACAACCTCGTAAAGTAGGGGGTGCTCCACAACATGCGCAACTCCTGCGAAAGGCAAGGAACTGGCAGGGATCCCTCATTAACATTCTTGCTTCTAACCCTACCTTCCCCAGAGATAATCTACCTTTGTAAGGTTCCTCGTTCTGACTTTCTTATATAAGTCCTTTGAAAGGTAGGTGTTCCAGAGTCCAAGTAAACCCTATACATTTCTCACTCTCGGTGCTTCCATTCTGGAGATAGCTTGAGATTCTGGGTCCTTGGACTTGCAGAGGAATCCTCCAATGCCATATACTCCGCGCTCCTTGGTTTAGGGTTGAGCGTTGACGGTTCAGGTGGTACATTTGTGGCAAAAAGCAAACAAGCGGAACTGTGAGTACATGTAGATGTGTCATAAAGAAAACTATCTCGATCCGTACAACTTCGCAATGCCAGACAAAACAGATAGCCCTCACCCAGGCCTACAACCTGAAATCCGAAACCAATGACCATGAACTCCAAACCCCTAAACACCAAAACCCTAAACCCCTAAAACTTTCAGTACTACTCGGTCCAAGATGGTCCAAGTCTCCATGAGCTCTTTGTCTGTCTGGTTGATGCTTGCAACATCGAGGAAGCCTTTGTGATCAGGGTTTGTTGTGACTTGGTTTATGTACTTAGCACGGGCTTCGACACTTTGGGCAAGGCAGCCCGATCGCCGGTGGCCACGAATCCTTCTTGCCACATTGGTGAGTCGTAGATCGTGAGAGTCGGAAGTCATGAGTCACGGGGGTCATCCTGAAAATCCAGACTCTGACTCCTACATGTGCTACTGCTGTGACAACTTCCACTGCAGCAAGTCGCTGTGCGACTATTTCCTTGCATTCTACTCATTCTGTAAGTTCGTCTGTCCTTCTACTACGTCCTCCAGCACCAACACCGCTTGCTGGTGCTCCCCGTACCAGTGACTTGTACTAATGCTGCGGTACTGGCGTGTCTTCTTTTCGTCCCCCCCTCCTGCTCCGACAACCTCTTCTACAACTCTTGCTGCCGCTGGATGAAGAGGAAGATGACGACAGCAACAGCAGCTGAAGCAACAACGGGAATACTTGCCAGACTACGCACTGCAACATAAAGCAGTGACTATACTGGGCATGATTCAAATCAAAAGCATTGCGGTTGCACTGCTTATGCCGCTGACATAGCTCTCAGACATGCAAAGCTGTCAACATTTGCATCTTGCACTACACGCGAAGACTCCTCTTGTAAAGCCTGCTATGTGTCCATTCCCGCACAATCCTATCTTTGCGCCCAAAAGCTTCTCAAAACTCCCTAAACCAAAACCCGTAACCCCTAAACCCTACAAGCGGGACGAGGAACACATCGGCGCCCGGGAGCAGACGGTAGGGGCGTATGGTGCAAGCAGGAGCCCTGCGCCGTGGCCGATGAAGGAGCCCAACAAGCACCAAGGCCCACACGAGAGCTGTGTACCGTCACCATACCTGAATGTTAGGGTTTAGGGTTTTGGGGTTTAGGGTTTAAGCCTGTATGTCTGGATTTGCGGCACATGGTTCTAGACTCTCCGGACCATAACCGCGCATGCACGACAAAACACCAATACTCGCGACAATGCGGTTCACAACAGTTGCAGCAGCAGTGCTTCAACCAGTGTCAGTCGCGATGGCCCCTCATAGAGAGAGGAAGACAGAGAGCGACAGGAAAGCGAGAGGGAGAGAGGGAGGGAGAGGCAGAGAGGGAGGGGAGAGGGAGAGGGAGAGAGAGAGAGAGAGAGCGAGAGCACAACGCCAACTCCTCGAACCAGAAACTTGTCCTTACATTCTGGCGCGCATTGTATCCTTCTGAAGCATCCCCAAGCCTTCACCGTAAACCCTAAACAAGCCTGGAGGTGTACTCGAAGGGCAGTGGGAGGAGGCAATTGCTCGACAGCAAGAACATCACCGCCACGCATGCCTCAGCATTTCATTTGTGCGTTCTTAGAACCACAATAAACACGACAGTATCAAGAGTAGAACATAAAGACCATTTCTTGGAGCACTAAAGTTCCACAGGCTTAGCATCTCCGAATATTGCTAGGCACTAGGGGTTTGAGCACTCACGACTGGGACATGCCTGGCAAGGGTCCTAGTTTAGTGACAGTGTAAGTATAGGCGTTTAGGGACATCCAGCCCTTCAACCATATGTACGCCCTACGCAGATCTACTCGGTCCTCACTTAGACCTTCCACACCCTAAGTAACTTGTTTCGTTTGAACGGCATGTCTTTTACACATACATGTAGGTAAACGTATGTGCCACTTGGACTTAAGCTGCAGTTCCCTGAATGAAAAAACTCCGTCAAAGTAGGAGGAACCCCAATGTAGGGATGCATTCAGGCAGGAGGATACATTCTTTCTACCAACTTTCTGTGCGTTTGCTACCAACAACCTCTCAAGTTTACCATACTCAGAAACGCACACACACACACGCACGCGCACGCACACACACACACACACACACACACACACACACACCAACCACACACACACACACATGAATCCCAAGCCACAAACCCTGAAGCCTAAACCCTAAATCAACTACCAAGACACAGCCCAAGCATGCAGGGCAACGCTAAGACCAGATTGCAAGAGCAAGCTCAAGACTTTCCACCTTCCCTTCGTATGCCAAGTGTGGGAAAGGAACACATCGAAGCTGTCAATGTGAACGGACTTTTTCCACAGATTGTTACGGGCCTCCTCCGACATTTTAAGCGGAGATACGCGCCACATCTTCCCGAAGTTCCGCAAGGTCACCTGGAGTGGAACACCACGCACAATTTCTGTATCCACTTCCAGCTGCTGCAACTTCTCCAGCCGCAGCTCCTTGGTGAGCGCTCTTGGAGCCGTGGACTTGGTGGCACACGGAACTCCATCGCGCCCTTCGGAGCCGTCGCCCAAGCTCTTGGCCGGATACACTTCCTGAGCTTCGATCACCTCTACGCCCGCGGAAAGTTGTCCATCGCAGCAGCCACAAGCAGACACCATGACTGGGTGTTCAAATCCCAAACTCCTTGAACACAAATGGCCACTGGGGCTGCCGGAGCGTTCGGCTTTGGCACAAAGGTGCCTGTAGGCCTCAGGATTGATGGAAAAACTTCTTCGGTCTATCAATCATGCGGCATTGTTCTTCACTAGGCAAAACTGATTAACTTGAGATGGTGCTGCAACGCACCTTTTGCCATCTGTTTCTACACACTTTCGTTGTGCTTGCTACTATTGTTAGCCAAAAGCCTACTAAAAAGTCACGGCCGAAGAACCCTGGCAAACGCACTCGGAATGCACATGTAGCGAACAGAGTACTGGCAAAAACACATACATTGTCTGGACTGCACCAGAGTTGCTGACGGAAGGTTTCACGTGGTTGTCAGACTGACACCCCGCCAAACAAAAGCGGTGGCAGTAGTAGTATTATTATTATTATTAGTAGTAGTAGTAGTAGTAGTAGCAGCATTAGCAGTAGTAGTGCTGGTAGTAGTAGTAGTAGTAGTAGTAGTAGTAGCAGCATGGGAGTGGTAGTGGTAGTGGTAGGTAGTGGTAGTAGTAGGAGGTAGAAGTAGAAATAGGAGTAGAAGTAGAAGTAGATGCAAAGCTAGGATGCCTGTCGTCTACGGCTTGGGTTTTCGTAGAAACGAAGACCGAACTGCTGAGCCCACTTAACTCGGACACTCAGCTATACCCTACACAGGCAGGTGTGCAGTTGCTGTACCTCAAGACCGTAAGATACCTCGATCCAACCACGCTGTCACGGCCTTCGGAGGTGTGATCACGGACACCCCGTAGTCCTGTCAGAAGCCCTATAGCCGGGTTGAGAAATCCGAAAGCTGATAGCTGGGGCCTTCACAAATTAGAATGGGGTTTTGGGGTATATTACACTTATGGTTGTAATAAGGAACCCCCAAAATAGTATAGATAATTGTTAAGGCCCCTATATAAAGAGAATGTGCTGCTGTGCGAACTGACCTTCCCGCCGCAACTTGTAGATTTCTTGCTAGTCTCCAACATGATGGTCGTCAGGGTGACGATGGTGCCCACGACAACGGTGCTAATGATCGTGATCATGATGATGATGAAGATGATTATGGTGATGATGACGGTGATGATGATAATAACGATGATAATCATGGTGGTGACGATTTGAGAAGGAGGATGAAAGACCGTCGTCATAAATGGCGACCATGACCATGATGCATCTGTCGACGATGATGGCGATGATGATGTCGATTCTGCTGCTGATGATCGTGCCCACTCTCATGCAGTGACAAATCAGTTGAATCTTGGCCGTCGTGGCAACAGACGAAACGCCAATGTGCAACCAGAAAAAGCGTTGACAAGCGGAGGCTATCACCCGAGATCCCAAGCGCCAACCTCCCCAGAGCAAGCCTATCTGTGCCTCTACAAGAGTTGCGTCACGTGCATCCTGCGGCGACTAACAAAAAAGAGATTTCGGGCTTGTCGTTCATGGTTTGGGCCTTGAGTCCCAATGGTCTTCGCGGGTGCAAGCAGCACAGTGCTGTTCCGGATGCACCAGAGCGCGCTCTCTTCTGAAATCCCTCTTTGGGGCTGACATTGCGACCCCGGGGCTGCTTTTTGCTTAAACCCAGTTGGGTAGGAGCCGGCCTATGCCCGAGGTGGTTTTGCGCCTGACAGCACGTAGGGCTCAAGGGCTAATGTTCAGCTCTAAACCCGAAACTCTAAGCAAGAAATCTCAAACCCTAAACCGTAAACCCTAAACCCGAACCTCTAAAGACTAAATCCCAAAGTCTATGGCTCAGGGCTTGGTGTTTAGGTTGGGATGCCTTTACTTCGCGCCCGAGATCTCGAAGAGAAGCCACTGCTGGCAGGCCTGATTTGGGGATGGGGGTTGGGTTTAGGGTTTGGGTATTTAGGGTTTTGGTTTAGGGTTTGGGTATATGTATATAAGGGAGGGTCAGGGCACTATCGGGGTCTAGGGCCAGTCTAGGGTTTAGGGCCCTGGGTTCCTCGCATTGAATCGAAGGGTTTTGTTGAAGGGCTCCTTCAAGGGTTGATGGGTATGAGATGATAAGGGCGCATGTTCCGTTACAGTACGGGTACGGGCGAAGGGTTCCGTAGGGGTTCTGTAGGGGTTCAGGGTGTAATTGGGTTCATGTATCCATAATGACGCATGCACTTGGGTCCAATGTTAGGACATAGTAGGCCTTTGTGGACAGGGGGTTTATAGTGCTTGATAAAGGTGTCCTAAGAGTTTATACGGTTGGATAAAGGTCTTACACAGTGCGTGCCCCTAAACCCTAAACCCCGAAACCCTCAACGCCCCTAAATCGTGAACCCTGAACCCTAAACCCTACAGCAAACCCCAAAACCCCAAACCCCTACATTCTCAATACCCTAAATAGCTTTCAAGATGCTGCATTCTGCAGAGCCGCTTGCTTGCAAAGTGACATGGTAACGGACGTCATCAACCCAAATGAGCCCCCACATCCACAACTTCCAGACCATAGACCCTTTTCTAAACTACTACACCAACTTGCGGTACGGTGATGCCGTTGGCGGCGCCTTACTAACTAGAGTAGGGGCTTTTGGTAAGGGATTCATCAGGTTCCAGCCAGGCCTTAATTAAGGGGGTTTAGTATGGTATTACAAAAGCCCCACATCGGAGCTGAGACATTCCATTGCGAACCGTATGATTCAACTACAGAGCCGCATGATTCCATATAATACAGGGTTTAAGAGGTTAATAAGCCGCTGCTCTACAACCCAACTAGAACCCACTGAAATCAGTAGCCGAAACTAGGCAAGCCCTGCAGAACTCGTATAAGACCTTTATACAGCCTGCGTACGAGTCCTAGTCTAAACTCTCCCCAAAGCACAAAACCGCTGAACCCTAAGCTCTAAACCCTACAAGCCCCAACCCCTAAACACCCAAAGCCCTATAAAACCCAAATGCCTAAACGCCTAAAGCCTAAACCCTATAAACCCCAATATAAACCGCCAACAACCCCTAAACCCATAATTCTAAAACCCTAACTCCCAGTATCCCCCAAAGTCATGTCGTGCCTTCGATGACCTTCTGCTTGATGCTCACGGGGACGACGCTGAGCCCGTGCTGCATGTAGCAGCGCAAGACCTGCGGAGATTCTAAGGAATTAGGGTTTAGGGTTGGGGTCACCCATCGGACTCACACTTCTGATCTGACACCAATACCTACTCGCATACAATTCCCCTGCACCGAGTCCGGGCTGGCAGCATTTTCTAAACAGCAGTGAAGCTTCGAAAGTAACACGAGTTTCGCGGACTCTCCAAAGAACCGTGTAACGGCAATGTACCGTTTTACAGGCAGGCTTCAACCAATCAAAAGCAGAATCGATGACATGACGGCAAGTTGCACACCTTTCAACGGTTCGATATAAGACTCGTTCAAGAAACCCCTGGCATTCTTCGATGGCCTGCCTGGTTGCCGAACTTCCGTCGCTCAGCCGACGCTCCAACCACGGCAAAGCCGGCCGGGGCAGCGAGGAAACCCTTGCAAGGTCCGCCCGCATTTCGCGTTGATACATGTATCGGTATCATGATACGGGAGTTTGCAACACGGGTTATGTACATTCTAATTATACATGTTCTGTGGGGCTCCAGTTTTGTTGTGCAGAGCGTGAGGCCCAGAGCTGAGGGTATCAGGTTCAGGTGTTTGGTTTGGAGATTCCATGGGTTAAAGGGTTTCACTTAGTTGCTGAGTTCATAAGCCCCAAACAATGTACACGTTCAGTAAAAGTGGCCCATTCAGCTACTAAGTTCAGGTTTTGAGCTTAACACATAGGCGTTGTGGATCCGATCACGGAAACCTTACTGCAGGGATTTTCGATACGAGGTGCAACCTTCAGGGTTTTGGGGTTTTTAGGGTTCGGGTTTAGGGTTTAGGTTTCGGGGTCAGGGTTTCAGGTTTAGAGTTCAACCTACATGGTTCAGGGTTTATAGGGTCCAAGCTAGGGCGTAGGGTTCGCAGCGTCTTCGACCCCCGGGGCCTCCACAGCCGCCGCGGCATGTGTCGCCACGGATTGCACAGAGGACTTGCAAGAGGCAGCTGGGACTTCATGGGTTCTTTTAAGGCTTTCGGGTTCAAGGTCAAGGGGTTCTTCTTGAGCATAAGCGACAAACGCCTTTTTAAACATGCGGATGTTTAAACACAGAAACAAACATTCGATGCTGCCCAATTTCGTGCGGTTCCCGGACCGCCCACCCAGTTGTGTACAAACGGATACAACGCTGTCCTTCGCGCGGAATCTCTGACCTAACCCTGTCACGCATAGCGATCCCACCTACCACGCCTAGCACAAACCCACCACCCCCACACACACGCATGAACACCCCTCGCAGGAATAGTTAGCACTTGTTATAACCTACATAGGGGTTCTTGGCTTGACCCCTTGCCATACATTGAAAACATCTCTGCAGGTACGCTGGGTTGATCGGACCCAATAATTATCAGCCGCGGCATAGCCCTCTTCGTTGGTTGGGCAACCCGCTATGCCCCCGGAGCTGCCCGCCTGCAATTATCTGTTTGTTATCAGCGTGTCACACACACACAACCACTCCCCTTTGGGGAGTAGCTGGAAGACATCGAGCATCATGGCGGTTCGAACTCAAGGCCGCAGCCCGGCATCATGCTCGTAACAAAACTCCTCTGGCACCGCTGGGGTAAGGGTGCTGCCCCATAGAAACTTGGGGTCCTGGCCTCTTGTCGTCGTCTAGGGCTCACCAGCGTTTCGCAGGTCAAAACCGCAGCCACGTCATGGTGCCCTTAAATTGCGTCGTTTGGCGTAAAGGTCCTGCCCCACGCTGATGTGAAGCAATCAAGGTGCAGATCAAGCTTGATGCGATCAAGGTAAAGCTCAAGGAGGTGGACTAAGATGTTGATCAATCTTTGCTTGAGCAGGCATCAGGTAGTTTTAAACACGAGAGACGGCAAGAGTTTGCTTGCGAAAAGACGACTGGACATTCAAGCGGCTACGCCTGGCCCTTTGACAGAATGCCGGTCGAAGCCACACATGAACATCTCTCGCAGGAGTAGTTAGGACTGTTACAACCTACATTGGGGTTCTTGGCTTGGCCTCTTGCCATACGTTGAAAAACGTCTCTGCAGGTACGCCGGGTTGATCGGACCCAATATCAGCCGTGGCTGCGGCATAGCCCTCTTCCTTGGGCAACCAGCTATGCTAACGGGGTTGCCCCCTGCAATTGTCTCTTTTTCATCAGAGAGTCATACACACAGACAGATCGACCCACAGGCGGACAGACACACAGAGACAGACAGACACGCAGACAGAAACCGGACAACCACCGACAGACACAACACACAGACACGGACACGGACAGGGACATGGACATGGACATGGACATGGACATGGACATGGACACAGACACACAGACACAGATACAGACAAGGAGACAGCGACAGAGACAGAGACAGAGACAGAGACAGAGATAGAGATAGAGACAGAGACAGAGACAGAGACAGACAGACAGACGCAGATACGGACAGAGGCATACTCCGTTTACGCTGACGGTGAAACATCGCCACCTCAATTTGGCACGTTCTTTCGAGTCCACCCCGAGACGGCAGTGGCCGGTTCGGAGCCATTTGCAGGGCCTTGGTTGTGATTGTTCCGGGGATCAGATTTCTGGGGGCTTGGTTGTTCTTATTCAGGTGGTCAGAAATTGACATACTCAGGCGCATAGCTTTCGTTAGCTTCCTTTCTATCCATCTATCTATCTGTCCATCTCTGTGTCTATCTATGTATCTACCTATCCATCTATCTCTCTATCTATCTGTCTATCTATCCATCTGTTGACGTGTTGATTCGCGTTGTTTGCTCATTTGCTCGTTTGTTCGGTTCATAAGTCATCAATCCTTCAGTCGGACATTCATATGGAGCATAAGAAGCTCTGTCCATGCCTGTATGGAGGCACTCGCACAAAGGTAGAACCCTAAACCCTAAACCCTGAACCCTAAACCCTAAACCCTAAACCCTAAACCCCTTTGCCTGGCAGGTCGGCCCATTCAACTGCTCCATGCCCCTTCGCCTGGACGAGGGCTGGAACCAGGTAGGAGAGACTTCGCAAACTAGGGGGGGCCCAGGGCGGAACCAATAAGCAACAGGATCCTGAATACCAGGACTCCGAGAGAGCACGGACCCAATAAGAAGTAGGATGCTGATTACATGGACTCCTGCATGAGAGGGTCAGAGTTGGGAACTTGGAGCCAGTGTTTCATATAGAAACTTGAACCTTTTGGTAATACCCTTGTTCTTGGGTTCCCCTGACCCAAAAAGCGTGGTGTGATTTGGCCTCCAAACCCTATCCGAAGCTTGAAGATCCCAAAATTGGTGTTTCTTTGCTTGTTTGTGGGCATTTAAGGCATTCCATACCATGCTTATCGCTCATGCCTACATGTCAGCGGGAACGTCCTTGTCTGGGATGATGATAATGGCCCTTTCGGTTCTTCAGGGCCTAGGGCCGAGAAACGCCCAAACGGCCAGCAGGTGATGTTCAACCTCGCCGACTTCACTCAGCGCGCATACGGCACGAACTATGTGGACACCTGTCGGCGACATTTGGGCCATGGGTTGTTTTGAACCCATAAGGACTAACAGTTTGCAGGTCACCAGAAGCATGGGCAAGGTCAGTTCAATGTTTTTAAGGATCAGCAGGCAGACGTGCAAGGCCAGAGATATACACATATGTTTATACATACATGTATATACATACAGATATATTCACACCCCTATAGATAGCTAGCTAGATAGATAGATAGATAGATAGATAGATATAGAGATAGATAGACAAATACACATAAAGACCTACGTACATACATACACATGTACATATATATATATATATATATATTCATACATAAACGAACGAGGTGATGAACAGTGTGCGAAGCCCAATGAAAGCTTGAATGCCAAGGAAGCCTGTCGCATCACCATCAATGTAGCTTGGCAAAGAAGTTAGGCCGGCACAGACCCTTGGGAATGCACTTGGGTTCGCTGATCTCAAGTCTGGGGCCACATGTCACACTCCACCCGTAGCTTGGGAATTCGCAATGACGGGGTGCGTGTGGGTGTGGGTGTGGGTGTGGGGGTGTGTGGTAGACAGCTGCTAGTTAAAGCATACCCAACCGATCCCTGAGGATGTTACGTGCACTGCATCCGAAGCTTGCAGTGCTCCCCTCACACACACAGCTGCGACTGCTGAACCGTCTGGAGGCCAACTGCAGGCTGCGACGCATCTTCTTCATGGATCGGCTCTATGCAAGTGAGGCGTGGATGCTTCTTCCCCACCCTCCGGCAAAGAAATTGTGGCTGTGAAGCATTCGTGCGTGTTGTTGTCCACGTGCCTACATGCTTCAGTATCGCAGACGCCTTTGGAGACAAGCCGTCCCCAGCCGACCTAGCTTAGACAAACAAGCATCAATGGCGAAGTCTTTGCCATGGTGGGGAGTCGCGGCATTCTTGCTTGTCGCGATGGACTTCGACAACATCGATATCGAAGATGTCATCGGAGCCAGTGGCACCGAACGAGGCGTCGAACCGGAGTTCTTCGAGGCACGTAGGTATGTGGGTTCCAGGATACGGTCTGGTAGTATGTCTCTACTACAACATGTCATCTGCTTCCGCAAGATCCCAAGAGAACGTGTGCTTGCATTGTGCTTCTTATGAATGCTGAGCTGACAGGAGACAGCTAGGAGATTGGCCGAAGAAGGATGGTACCGGCCAGATCCAGACGAGTTCGACTTTTCAGCAACTTCTCCACCCAGCGAGTTCCATTCAACTACTCAATCCAGCGGGATCCTCTCCGAGGACGGCGAGCAGATCGTGGAGGGCACGACTAACCTGACCGTGAAGAAAGTTAAGTTGATGAGACATGGTAGCTTGGTGCTTCCGTTCCAAGCGCCGGCGCAGATCTTAGCCAACCACTCGCTCCAGGTGACCGTGCCATGCCTGGACTTCTTTACTTTCCAGCTGATTACGCCTTGTGGCAACTTGACCTTGCCGAGAGAAGGCATCACATTCAGCACAGCTTTTGGAAAGTATACGATGCCTGGCGCTGACTTCCTCCAAAGCTCGCTCAGAAAGACAGAAAGGGAGTTGAGTCAATACACCGTGCTCTTCATCGTCCTCTCAATTGCGGGCTGGTTCTGCTACACCTTCTTGATCAAATCGAACCGAGAGAGGTTTTTCGACAAGATGCGAGAGATATGCTCGGGAAGGCTCATCTACCACGACCATGAAGATGACGATGATGATGACGAGGATCCGAAGAACCCCCTTCACCACGACGAGCAGAGGGCAAGAGGGCTGGAAAATAATTGAATTGCGGGAGGCTTTTGAAAGGTTTCCAAGACCCGAAACTTACATCCTTACCATGCGGTGCCGAAGCTCACATCCCTGTCTCCCCGAAAGGCACGCTTGGACCCCATGTCGCCCGAGTTCATCGCCCCGGGCAACATTTACCGCTTGCTCGCGGTCCTGCATCCCGGTATCATCGGGTTCAGGGCCTGGGGTGGGTATGCATTCAGGGCTGCCATCGTTGCTTACATGCAGCTTTGGATGCCCTTCCAAATTATCACTAACACGTTCAAGCGGTGGCACTGGCTGGGGATCAAGTCTCCCCTTTGGTTCCTCGCCAATGCGGGCACGTTCGTTGCCATGGTCACTGCATTGGGCTCGCTTTGTGGAATGTTTGCCGCCAGGTGCACCCACCACATCTATCGAGGCGCAGAGGCCAACATGTACATTCTCTCGCATTACAACCCAATGGAGAACGATAGCAAACGGTCGTCCCTCCGATCATCGGTGTCCTCTCAGCAAGCTCCCCTTCATTTGGATCACTTGGATCACTTGGAGGCTTCTATCCCTTCGCTCCCCGGCGGTGCCTCGTCACTTCAGCGCATGGCCCGTGTGGCAGGGGTACAGGAGACGCTGGACGGGGCCTCCACGACGGTCAACGAAGGCATCGGCGCCGCCGCCGGTACCGTCAACAAGGGCATCGATACTGTCAACAAGGGCATCAATCAAGCCTATGCCACATATTCGCGAATTGAGAAGCCCGCTTTCTCTCGCTGGGCAATTGACACCAACGAGTTCATTTGGTGCAACGTGGCAATGGGATTGAATGTCTTGATGTCTGTGATGCTTGAGTTCTGCATGTTCTTGAAGGTGGCCACCTACACCGGACGAATTGGCAACGTGGCTATGACGGCGGTATCTCTCTACTTCATCTTCGACCTTGACGACAGGGTCATGGAGGCCGATCCAAAGCTACGACAAAAATACCGTCGGGCTGTTGCGGCACAAACCGAACCAAAGCTCAAGGAACAGCATCCGTGGATGATACCAACGATCGCCAGCTTGTCGGCAGCTTTCGTGAACCTCACCGTGCTTGGGCTCTTGTTAAGGAGCTCGCTTGAAACTCCATAATAGGGTATATAGCACAACATGGTTCCCTTTGTGGTACCTTGAACCCAATCTCCTCAACCAGAACCAAGGTGCCCCTTGGCCTTATCGGCATTGTGCTGATCGCCTGGAAACGTGAGAAAGACGGCTTTGTCATTGGTGGGGATGGCCTCACTACAGTTTGAAATGAGCTGCTGAGCAGCTGCTGGCCTTGTCTTAAGGGTCAGATGCCAAACTGAGATCAGGAAAGCTTGGTCCAAGGGCGCAAACTTGCTAGATTAGCTGTTAGCTGCGCTTTGGCGCACATTTTCCAAAAAGTCAGCAGCGAGTGTACCACTGAACTGTTTGAGATTCGAGCAGTAGCTTCGTCAGCTTTGTTCAGTCATTCGAAGAATTGCTGAAATGCACGGAGCGCAAAGCATTGAGCGAGAAAAGGGACCAGTGTTGAGGACCAGATGCCGATGTCCCCTCCGCTGGCCCTAAACCCCCTCAACTCCCGAAACCCTTACTTGCTTCATGCAGGAGCTGCCGAAGGAGTTTCGGCTGGAGGTGCAGTCAGTGAGCCATTTTCCAAGTCTTTAGAAGCATCGGGCCTACTTGGTTCTATGGATTTCAGATGCAAAGAGACACTGCAGGGTTTCAAAACGCTTTTGTCTTATGTATGCATGAGTTCGAAGACGGTTCTCCGATTACTGCACCTTTTGCTGCTTCTACACGTCATCAGGAGGTTAATGTAGGGGCCTACATAATCACCAATACTAGTTTTGGGGGTTCCTGATTATCATTATAAGATAACATAACCTCTACTTATTACGGCCCTTCATTATATTCTGCTGTTCTGCAGGGTATGTGGCTTACAGGCCCGGGGCCGAAGCAAGAGGACCTCGGGCTCAAGGATTCAACCCTTCCGGCTGCCACAAATGCACGTACACACACACACATATGTATGTGTATATATGTGTATGTATATATAATTATATATACACACTTGTTTGTGTATTTACTTGTTGATACAAGCTATCATATGACAACAATATTGGCAATGACATTGCCTCCGTGAGATGTTTGGTCAATCTGACAATGGCCAGGTGCGTGACAAAGTCCCACTAGCAGTGCCTGCAAGTCTTGCCTCCTGGCATGGCGCTATTCGTGATAAGGGTTGGTACAAGGGCTACTGTGAGGGTTCCTGTATGAAGACGTGTTTGGGCTTCAGAACTCCTGTTACTCCTGACCTCTGCCCATCCTCTCCTTGTCTTTGTGCCTTAGCATACGAAACCGGACATTTAGCATAATTGAACATTAAGGGTTTGCATGCATGTTTCCTCATGCTGAGCGGGAAGCTTGCTCATGTTTACGTATAACTTGTTGAGAGGGAACGGGCTTGTGAGCTGCCGACATCTCTACTCCTGTCCTGTTGGACTAGGACGAAGGAATTCAGAGTGGGCCTGCAAATAGCTGAATCCAAGAAATACGGCCAAGCCTTTAACCCTCATCCGACAAAATGCACGGAATGTGAATCCATATCGATATGTCTAAAATGCTGAGAGTGGTCAGGGTCTAAAACCCTCCAGCCTAAACCCATCGAGAAAAACAGTAAAGACTAGTTCTCAAGCCTGTACCCTACAACTTACAGCTCTGCACTTTATGTTCATAGGGATTTCTTTTCTGGTACCCTTCTAGAACCCTCAAGGGAACTCTTACAGGAGGGCTGAGACCCTGAAGCCCTGGACACCGAGTGAGGCAGCCCAGGGCCAGATTGAGCTGACAGAGAGCAACCTGATGAAGGATCAGGACTACACTGACAAGCATTTCCGGGGTTTAGGGGTTAGGAGATAGGGTTGCGGCATATCAGTCTGTTCTATCGATCGATCAACCAATCGATCTAGCTATCTCTCTCTCTCTCTCTCTATCCGCGTCTCTGTCCATTTACCTATCTGTCTACCTACCTTTGTCATAAGAGTTATGTAGAGTTGTATGTACTATGCATACATACCTTTATATATATATATATATCTGTATACATATATATATATATATATCTTGATATTGTACCCCCCCCAGGACCGACCTCGACCATGGGGTTGCTTATGTGTGTCCTTGTGCTGTTGCAGATGGAAGCCACAAAACCTGTGAACAACGATAGATTCTGTGTCGGCTACTATGCTCTACAGCTTATATGTACTACGGTACACTCAAGAGATTCGTAGCTACATTTCCTACCTTTTTGTGTGCTTTGAAGTCATGTGACGTACGCATGCACCAGTATATTGCCTGCTATCTGATATTCAAGTAGTACTTACGATGAATGCGTTGTTGATTCCGTCAGGGTCACTACCCAGTTAGTTTTAAATCAGTACTCGGTGAACATGTCACAATGTTCGGCCTCATATCTTGAATTTTTGCTCATCGAGCACTTATGTCACGCATCTATGCTTGAGTTACTAGTACCTGCTATCTAATTTCCGAACATTAGTTCCGATACACGTGTGATTGCTGCGGCTAGTGTCAAAATGCAGTTAACATCGGGTCAGTATTTGTTGAATACGTCGTACCGTTTCGCCTCAAACTTTGCTAAATGAACAAACGATAGCATATTCACGCACATCTACTACACAGTTTGTACTGGAACAGCTAGTCGTTTCAGCAATGCGAGATTAACCCTATACAGAAGTTACGTCCTGATGATTTCCTTCTATCTGCCTTCGCCCCTTCCGTTGCATTAAGATGCGCGGGGGGGGTGTATTTTGTAGAAGATGTAGTTAGTCGTACACCCGTACCGTCGTCCTGATTCATTCTTAGTAGGTAGTAATTACCTCCTAGTGCTTTCATGAAGAGACAAAAGCAATATACACCTGCGGGCCGAGCCTTCGTTAGTGACGAAAAAGTCAAAATGATATTATCTCAATGTTTGGCGTCAATCATAATCATGCGTGTCCGGATAAGGTCTACGTACTCGTGAAACAACCAGAAGACATGAAGTAGTGAAACCTTCGAGGATGGCACGGCAGAGAGAGAGAGAGAGCGAGGAAAGTAAGCAGGCCTTCTGCCGAAAATCAAAGAAATCCTGTTAACGTGAAATACGGTTCGAAGTGTTGAGCTAAACACGGTTTCCCGGTCAGCTATAAAATTGCTCTAACGACACATTTCTGTGATCGAATATGAATGAACAATCGTTTATTGTCAGGTAGATCTGAAGTTTTACAGCACTGAATGTTCGATGAAGTTTTACATTGACATCACATGTTACATGAGCAGAATTTCGGAGAGCTTCTCCAGGTTTCGTTTCTGTGAGAATGGGAATTCGACATAGTTATATATGTCAACAGTGGATGTAAAGCATTGGATGAATGCGTAGATAAGGCTTAGCTATGAAGAAATCGGTAGCCGTGAAGCACATGCAAGAATATGTTGATCGTATGTGAAAAGCTTCGGCCCAATAGTCTATTTTCAGTTGACAACAAACCTTTACAACAAAAAGAACGCAGTAGTCAAACGCCAAGAGTAGTCAATCGAACAGGTATAGGTTAGATGCCCAACACATGTCACCGACAAGTATTATTCAGCGAGCAAATGAAATTTTATTGGTGCTGACTGGATTATGAAGCTTACGGTACGTGATGGTTAAGCTTCGATAGATCCTGTTAACTATCCGCTATGTGTGACTTGGTGTTTGCTTTTAAAAGTTGCTTGAACGCCTACTTGCCTGCAAATGTCTTTGAATAATATGCTCATACCAACGAGGCTCTACATAAATAAACATGAGATTGTTGGATAAGCTGTTTGTGAACAAAAGCCAAACACTTGTTAGGCGAATACTGATCTACTTCTCCTTCTTGTTAAACCAGTAACTAGACAGATTTGCATGATTCAAGACTGAACAGCAAGTAGGTATCGACCCGGTTTTAGCAGCTAAGCAAACGTAGGTCAATGTTTTGTTTCAAACTCAGTGTGTGTGTATATATATATATACGTATGTTGAAGCAGCTCGAGAGCGCCTTGAGCACCCCACACCAGTATTCAGATAACATGAAATTACCAAAGTGCTAGCAAAAAACCAACACAATAAATATACAGGCGTCTGATAGCGTTACCTGATTACATGCGCGAGAGAGAAGACAGTTTGTCTTGTTGATTTTTGTTGGAACGCAAACACATCCAAAACAATCCAAGAAATCCAGCAAGTCTGAAGGGAAGTATTGGAATTCCGAAAATTCCAAGAGTTCTGAGGAGAAGTGTTGGAATTAATAATTCCGAAATTCCCAAGAATTCCTTCAAAGAGATATTTTTGCAATTTCGGAGTTCCAAAATATTCCAAAACTTATCTTCAGTTTTTTGAATTTCGATATTCCAAAGGTTTTGGAATATTGAAGTTTCGAGATCGTCGAGATTTCTTGTGAGAGGTTGGTCCTGCGGGGGCTATATATATATATATACACATACTTTTATGTACTTACGTATTGATGTGCATATATATATATATATATACACATATATAGTTGTTCAACTGAATTTACGCTGTTTACGAAAATGTACGAGTACAGGGGTTTGGGCTAGGGCATGAATATGTACACCCATACACAGACGCAGAGAGCGAAAGAGGGAGCCAAGAGTGCCGCGGGACTGGAGCGACGGGGAGAGACGAAGAGGCAACAAGAAGTAATGCTGATCCGGGGGCCCGATTTTGTCGACCGTAGACCACCACGCCGCTCCAGTCAGCAAGTCAAAGGATCGTAGAGCTGAAAGCCTGAGGGGACGAACCCTGCCAAGGGCAGCAGGTGCGCTCGTGTGCAAGGGGGGATCGCGGTAAAGAGAGACAGAGACGGAACACACCCCCAAAGGTCCGCAAGCAAGAAGCAGGCGGGCTTAACACCCCGGGGGCCTGACTCGCCCCTTAAGCCTGGGAGAAGAAGAGAGGAAGACGTAGGGAGTGTGTGTCAACATGTCATAGCTTATCCTGCTTGCGGGGAGATCTGCAACGTTCGGAGCCGGGTCCTGTCTGAGATAGAGATAGAGAGTTAACAGAGAGAGATGTGGCATGCACTGCTCGACTTGCCGGTCCGGATTCTCCTGGCAAACACGGCCGAACAATCCCGCCGGGCACAGCACCGACAGACGGACGTGCAATCCTGCGTGGGGTCTCGGCGCTTCTGAGCTGGCAGCAAGAGAGAGCGAGAGAGAGAGAGAGAGAGACTCGTGAGCATTCGTGCCGTTGGGAGTAAGTACGACAGCCAAAATTCGAATTTCACAGCATGGGGTTTCCATCTCCACCGATGCCTTCAGGAGACCTACACCCCTTGCTCCAAAACTCGGTCTTCGCCAACGTCTACGGCAGCCTCAGAGAGTGTCCTGGCCAGGTCTTCGGACACCCGAAGTCGCAATTTTACCCATCAAAAGTTGAGGCGCCCATACTAGATATCATGCCATGACGAACTCGGAAGCTCCAAAACCAGCTTTAGCTGGGGCGCAGAGACAAGATCTTGATTTCATCAAGTGATGCACAAAGGCACATCCTTCCGTTGCTTAGGATCACACTCAACGCGCAGACAAATGCCCTGCTTTAGAGGTTTGAACTTAATCAGTTTTGGTTTTGTGCCTTTTGTGGCCATGAATGACATGATAGGCCCGCACCCTGCATCGAACCAAAGCTTCTGCTGCACCCATCCCATTCCGTTTTTATGTACTGATTGTCTGTCTTAGGCACTGCGCGCATGGTGCACAGTAGACAGCATGCGATATTGTCTGATGATGCCAAAACCAAAGCGAGACATTCCAACTTCCCGGCAGCTTCGGAGCAGAGGTCATTTCGCGCATTGGCCATCATATCCACGCTAACAGAAGTTGGGCAGAAATGGAGTCTTGCGAGTCTTGAAACACCAGCAGCAGCAGCGGGCTACATAAGGAGCCGTAGCAGTTGAAGTATGCAGCTGGCCAGCGGTCAAAGTTCGATGAAGAAGACGAAGAAGAAAAAACACATATTATGATGATCGTGATGACGATTGTGATGTTGAACCAGGTGATGGTGATGACGATGACGATGATGATGCTACTGCTGATGGTGGTGGAGTGCGCGTGGCGACGACGTTGGCGAAGGTGGTGGTTATTATGACCATTGCAACGACGACGATTACGGTTATGATGGTCTTTATTGCCATGACGGTGGTACGATGGTACGACGGTCAAACGTTAGTGGATCTGATTCTGGCCTTGATGACATGATGCTTGCTGTTGCGAGGAGCAGGAGGAGGAATCGGTGGAGAAGCAGGAGGAGGAGGAGGAGTGGACGAGAAGGGGGGCGAGGCGGTGAGGTTGTCCGCGGATGCAACTGCAACAGATGCCCAGGGTTCAGCTGTGAGTTCCCAAGAAACACTAAACCTCAAAGCTTTTCCCGAGGTGACCTGCCGCATTCGGCGAGACTTCCTCGGATCTCTGAGGCGAAGCGTGTTCTCCAGCAAGAGGGCGAGTCCTCGCCCGAATCTTCGAGGAGCACTCAATAGTAGCTTTCAAAATTTTGGATCAGCCAGAGAAGCGGGGTGGCAAAGGAAAGCTGCAGTTGAATGCGTTCCACTGGGTGCTTCAAGCACAGGTTTGTGTCTGCAGAATGGCCAACTGCTGCATGAGCAGCTTGGGCTGCTCGTGCACAGATAGGGCAGGCATGTTTCTACTGTCTTTCGATACTCCACTTGATGCGGAGACTGTTCTGTGTCTGGAAAAGGAGCTGAACAGTTTCCAGACAACTCTTCTAGTCATTTGCTGACATGCATTACACGTTTTCCTTCCCTGTGCGCCGTCGAAAGCAACCACGTGAAAGCCCGTGGAACGCTTCAAGGTGGCAGTATCTCTTTTTGAGGAACTTGGGTAGATCTCTAAATGAGGGTCCCTTTGTGGGTCCCCAACATAGTACGGCACCCTTATAAAAAGGACCCCAAAAGGGATCCTAATTTAGAAAACTACCCACTTGAGGGGCAAGCGGAGCCTGCTTCCCAGAGACCGGGTCTCTGCAACGGTCGTGTGACATACTGGCCCGAGCCAGCTGGCGGGTGTGTGAAGTTTGTAGGTCGTGGAAAGTCAGGGTGATACCACTCTGAACCCTAAACCATAAACCCCTAAACCCTAAACCCTAAACCCTAAACCCTATTCCAACAGCACCTGTCTTTGTTCCGAAAGCTTCACCGGTCAACCCTCGTCTCCCGCCCTGGCCCGAGATCCGGATGTTACCACGGTGAAGTGTTTGCCTTCGCCCTTCTTGGTGCCAGGACCTATGAAGGATGGTCGTGATCATAGGCAGTTTTTTGTAGGATCCTTTATATGAGCCCTTATGAAACCATGTTTCTTTCTGAAGCCCAAAACCCTGTAGGATCCCTTACACGCCTTGTGAAGCAAACTAGCTACTCTACTGTGCCTTGGCATCTCAGCTGTGGCTGCCTTATGCCTAGCTTAGACCCTTACAAGGATTAGGACGAAGAGTCCGCCGACCAAGAATCCATTACAGCCGTGGTCAAGGGCACTGAGAATTTAGTTGCATGCACTTCTTCGACTCGCTTGTTCTGGAGCTCCACCCTGATACCGCTAGCCATGCCGAAGATTCCTGCAGCAGGATGGAGTGCAGCTTGTAATTACATGATTGCGGCCAACAGAAATACAAACATTAGGAAATGGGGAAAGTTGTACATTGGAGTTGTTTTTGATCATGAGTGTTGTAGTTCTCACAACATGCAAGCAGACGTGAAGAAATGGGGGTGGCTAGTCTTGGAGTTAAGTTTATGGGGTGCACAATGCTGCATCTCGACCCCGGTGTGTCATGCTCCGTTGCGTTTGGAATCCCTAGCCCCTCGTAAACGTGTATGGCCGCAGACCTGGCAACTAAACCCGTGAGCCCTAAAGATATGTTACAAGTGGCAGAGAGCCCTAAACACTAAGCTGGAGCCAGATGTCTATGAGTTCGCGAGAAGCCTTGCAACAATGGGTTTTGCAGACTTGGCGGACAGAGCTGACAAAAGTGAGACGGTCTCAGGATGTCTCAGGTGATGCAGTACACTCCGAAAACTTAGAACATGAGTCCAACAGGATAGATGCGGGAGTCCTCTTTACCTTTAGGGTGTCAGCATCTGTAGCATCGTGACGCTCCGAGTGCCTGGCTTCTACTGTAGGCGGTTGAACTAAGAATGCAGCAATACTAAGTTTGCGAGCACGGCATTTCACATGTTCACGACATCGGCACCTCTACATGAACCTGCAGAACTGTTCCTAGGACGTGGCGTAGTTTCAGCGAAAAGGCTTTGCAATGGATTGTGCTTCGGGACACACTGCGACAGGTCTACGCCGATCCCGCCAATTCCAACTTCGTGGACATGGATATTGTCAAGGGCTTCTTCAAGGATCGTTCTTAAATGGGAGTTCTCCCGAGACTCCGGAGACTCCAGGGCATCGGAGCGCACAGAAGGCCATTGAGTGCTTCCCAAGGTGTGGGCTCGAAGTTAAGGCGACATCTGCTTTACGACCTGCCGCCGATTGGACGCGTGTTCCCATCACATGGATCAGAGTCGCAGCCATCGTGTGTCCAGGAGCTGGGGTATGGCGAGATCTCAGATGAGGCGCCCATTTTGTCCAGCTGCTGTTCTCTTTGTATGCAACTCCTTCTCCGAAACTGTACGTTCATTCACGGTGGGAAGCCGGGGAGTAGTTCTCGCAAGCGCTGGCTGGAATCAGCTGGCGGCAGATCGCATTGCAGGATGCGAAGATCATCTTAGAAACTGCAGATGCAGACAAGGACCAGAGGTCAGTGCCTCAAGAAGTGCCTGCAGAAACCGGAAAATGGAGGCTGCATGGAAACTGTAGGACAAATCTAATTCTGAAGACGTTGGGACGAGCCACGTCCTTCGTGGCTCGATCGAGTAATCTCAAGCAGCAAGTGCGGCTAGCGCAATGCAACTTACAGTCAGCTACCCCTTGATCAGCTACCTCTCTGGTTGTCGCTCCCTTCGGCTAGTTTGCTGCTGCATGCGCAGGTTCGTGTTTCTTTCGTCACTTAGGATTGGTATCGACGACTTTCGGATGATGGTACCATTTGGCCAGCCAGCCCATGATGCGTCCCGGGCTAAGTAGATTCTGCTCGCCCATGTCCCTGGCTTGAGCTTACCCCGAGTCATGCACCAGGAGACGTACCGCAGCCCCAAGATAAGTTGGATTGGTTAGGAGAACAAGGTCATGTGCAGGGACTGCTACAGCAGGAGAGCTCGACATACAGTCTCCCTATCCGCAAACCTCAACAGTCGTAGAAAGTTCGCCCGAAGCTGGGTTTCTGATGTTGACCTCTCTAGCACACTATGGTCGATCGGCCCGTCCCTCAACAAGCCTAAAATCGTAAGCCATGTCAAGCAAGCAACCTGAGCCTTCAACAAACTAACGTAGAACCCAAAAGCACTAGCAATGCTACACAATTCCGTAGGGTTGCGAGATTGTCAACACATACACACACAAAACATATACATATATATACATACACAGACATGTGTAAAGGTATATGTAGGTACTACGACATGCCACCAAAGCTTTATTATCGTGGCACTACGCCTTAGTCCTTTCTTATGGCTGGGGTCGCGTGACAGCATAGACTTTTCTAAACCCGAAACTCTAAGGAGACAATCAGCCCTAACACCCAACGTCGGAAGCCCTAGCTCATAGCCAGGGCCGCTTCATCTACGGACTGAGACTGGCATCTCCAAGCAGGCTGACATCGACCACGACCTAGCATGCATAAGTAGAAGCAAGAAACGGTGTCGTAAGACGAGGCTTTGTCATGCACCTGAGTGGTGAGAATGAGACGGCCGCAAGAAGAAGAGTCGTTGCCTTTCGATGACAAAGCCAAAAGCCGGTTTGTAAACGGCCCAACTGGCAGACAAGTTCAGTTCTAAAGTACCGACGTGGGAAAGCGACGACGCGGCACAGGGAAAGTGGTTGGAGAAGATTTTGATAATAAAGCACTGCTTGAAAGGATTATGTTCAAGTACAGGTGCCGACGGAGAGTTGGAGAAAGCTACAAACTGATACAAACCCGAACACAAGCAGGACTTGCGGCCTCTGCATGGACGAGGTGGCGGGGCGCAGCCAGCACAGTGTCACCCCGAAGCTGAAAGCTCGGTCAAATGTAGTTCAAGGGTACAGTCGTCTCAACACAATGTTCAAGCGTCATAAGCAGAATGCGCTGTTTGCCACGAAGGGCAAGCCGCAGCCTTTCAGGCAGGGTTCGGACAAAAGTTGCTTAACACAGGTTTGGGCGACTGTGCCGAAAGGACGTAGCTTGCGATCCACATGACACTTGCTTGATCTGCTGCAGCCAACCAGGCACGAAGCAGAGGAGCTGATTGCGTTGGTAAAAGCATTTGTCATCTGCCTTCCTTCGGAAGGAGCTCTCGTGAGGGGGGAGGACTGAGGAGGATTGTGACTGTCACTTCTCACTGGTTCGTAGAGATGTGCATGAAAGAACATTACCCTAAGTTTCGCAGGTACCATGAACGACAATAGATAGATTGATGCTGCAAAAGAAGCCAGTACCACCAGACGTGTTGTCCCTGCGGAGGCGACGGCGACCGCTGTTGCTACTGCTACTGCTAGCACTGGAACGACTGCGCGACCACCTGCACCTACTATACCTAATTAACACTGTACTACCTACAGCCACTTACGACCAAATTGTATTGTACTGTACCACCTACACTGCTGCCACCATGTCCCGGCCGCCACCACCACCAACAACCACCACCACCACCACCACCACCACCACCACCACCACCACCACCACTACTCACCACCTCTAGCAACACCAGTACCAGAAGCAGCAGCAACACCAGCAGCAGCAGTGGGAGCCACAATTACAAGGGAAGTTAAAGCTCGATCTCCGGCAACATCCCAAATCTGAAGGCCGAGATGCTGTACAGACCGTTTCCGAAGCGACTGCCCCTTTCATCTCCGATGTTCAACAGGCCGAATGCCCAAAGAACATCTTCGGAGTGCTCTACGAAGTCTAAGTAAACATGACTGAACTCATAAAGGCTAAAGGGAAGTATTCTAGCAAGACCTAGAAGGACCATTCTTAGGATCCTAACTGGTCGTTTGTCTCCAACACCCCAAAGGCCTATGTGTGCCGGTAACCCTACCTTCATACAAGCAGGTACCAGTCTTGCTTGAAGTGCCGACAGTGTAAGAGAGTGAAGCCCCGCCGTCATCAGTGGCGCAAGGACCTCTTGCACCCAGTGCCGTAGGCAACAGCACTTATTCCATCTGAATTGCTAGCAACCTTGCTGCGCCTCTCTGCGAAGCGATGCCGGAAACGTTGAAGCTGGAGCTGCCCCTGGGTGATGCGATTGGCGAAGGCCAGGTATTCTTTGCCACAAGTTCCCAACCCGAGCTTCCCACGGACAAGGTTGTCAGTATCCTGGCAGCTAACATGTTTCCTCTGCCGGGCGCAAGCACCTGCAAGTAGATTTTTCTGTAGCTCCTGTCGCAGATTCTGAGGAGCACGCTACAGAGCTCAAGCCTAAGCAAACGTTGTTCGTTTGCCTTGCCAAAGAACTCAACCCCACAATCAAGCCAATACAGCACAAATCCGCCAACACTATATTATGCTAAGATTATGCTATACTATACTATACTATACTATACTATACTATACTATACTATACTATACTATACTGTCTGATAACTGATACTATGTTACACTGTATTATATTATATTATATTGTATTACTTTCAGGTACCTCTGGGGTGGTTTCGCCGGTGCTACACAGCGCCGACGGCGGTCGCGACAAAGCAGCAGTGCATGTTTCGGATGCGTTGGGGATCCGTTACCCCCTAGACAAGACAGGCTTAGGTCGATTCGTCTGTATGCGCCGACATGAAGCGGAGTAGAACCATTGACCACGATCGTGGTGGCCACCGGGGCCAGTAAAGAACAGCACAAAGCCCTGCTGCACTTGGATCTCTCCAGTCGTCTCGTGGCTTCGAATGTTCCAAGATTGCTATACGTTCTATAATACATATATGTATATATATGTGTAAACATATACGCTATATATACACATACATACAGACATACATGTATATATATATATGTATTAATAGTTATTTTTTTATAGTTATATGTATAGAGTTATTTATATATACAGTCATATATATATATATATATACACTCATGCCCAAGAAATCTCATCATGTGAGCCAGGGCCAGACTTGTGGCACAAATCCTCACATCGAACCTAGGGCCCAGGGCTGGTATGCATCACGTATTGATTATATGTATATATATGGTCAGCCCCC